>MEJB01000021.1:7099152-7119495 GCA_001752375.1 Rhazya stricta | reverse complement strand
ATAGGTTAATATTAATTTATCGAGTGTATCTATCATTTTAGATAAAAAAATTATATTACCAAATTAGAATAAGATAACTTATTATGATTAGAGTTTAGTATATAGTATTTTACTTCTTAATTAGAATGAGATAACTTATTTGCTTTCACGCTTGTTATTGCATTATAGAATTCAAATCTAGAAGTTTAGAGACAAAAAACAATAGATTCATATTTTAGAAAAATATGATATATATTTTAATGAATTATTAATTTAATATGAATGGGACCAAAGAATTATATAAATTTTTCAAGAAAATATTATTTTATTATTTTATTGAAATTATTAATTAGCTAGTTTGCTCAAGTTGGGATCGAAAGAAATTATAATTTAATACAAGTTATTAATTCATCTACTATTAGTTTATGGAGGTTCTACTGTATATATATTTACTTTTACCATACTAGTGTCCAACATTTGGTCCGACTAAGATTTTTACCACATTTTTCATTTATATACACTTTTTATTATATCATTGTCCAAATATTTGGCCCGACTAATCCTTTGTATCTGGGCATATTATATATATATATATATATATAAAACACTATATCAGCATTTGAATATTTGGCCCATTTATTTTTTGAGCATTTGGTCCGACTAATTCGATTCGGGAAAGAGGATCTAAGTATGTATATATACTACACTTTTTACTATACCAATATTCAAGCATTTGATATGACTAATCCAATTTTGATCGAGAAATTTCAACACTTATCGCTGAGGCAATGTATCATTGGGAAATACATTGATGTTAAGTATATATATATCGCCGCAATGATAAGTTTATTAAAAGATTTTTTATTAATAAAATTTTTTAATTTTATATTTATCTTATTTTTTATACCTCGAAACATGGATGAGCATTACACGTGGTGTTTAGCAAGTAAAAGAACTGGTTATGTCAGTGACTCGGGTAACTAGATACTGATTACTTCTTTAATAGTACCGACAAAACAATGAAAGCCATTGGATTAAACCAGTATCTGTAGATACTTTGTATTCTACTAACAATATGTTCCTTTTATTTTTTTACTATTTTAAATTATTTTTTTATCCTCCAAAGTGGAACCATATTCTTGACCTATATTACTTCACCTAGTTGCGACGTATGTACCACGGGATGTGACGCTTTGACATTGATTAAGGTTAGAGTCCTTTGTATAGTGTAAAATGAAGGCTTGTCTATAAGATATAGGGGTTGATTAAATTAAGACTTAAATAGAACCAAGGTTGATTAAATTAAGACTTAAATAGAATCGAATTTCTCCATCTCCAAAGTTAATCAACAGTAATGCTGAAAATATCCTATTAGGAAAGTTTTGAGTGTCACGTGATTACTTTTGAAGTTTAAAAGCGATCATGATATCTCAAATATTCACTAATGTTTAGTTGTGAAAATGCATGAAGTTATACTATACATTAGTGTTGTGGTGCTAAAATTGTCTAAGCCGAATCAGTGATCCTGATCGTGGCGATATCAACACAACGAGGCTTGCACTCTGATTAGCTAGTCTCTTGATCAACTTGTTAGATCCATGACAACCTATTTTTATATGTAGGGCCCTTGAGTTAGTTTAAGTAAGCCCTCAGTAAAGTGTACAATTCAACTGGCTAACAAGATATGATTAAATTTTTGAATATTAGCTTAAAATGCAAAAGTGAGATGCAAACTAAGACATGCAAGGAAAATGGAATAAAAGAGATTAACCTAACACTAGATAGTGTACAACTAACAGAAAACTGCTAAGGCAAATTATAAATAGTTAAGTAAAGACTAATTTTGGCTGAAAGACTCAACAAAACTGACAAAAGAAAGCTTTTAAAAAACTCTATGGATACCTAAATACAACATCAAAAGCAAACTTATAGTATAGCTAAGAAAGTAAGCAAATAAGTAAATGTAAGTTAGACATAACAGCAATTCGTCTAAGGCTAAGAGAACTACAATTAGGTAAAGCAAGTAAGAAAGTTACATAATTCAATGAAAATACACTAATGAAAATAGTAGGAAAGCATATTAAAGAGCTAAAATGACTTAAAGAAATAACGAAATAATAATTTCAAACATCATTAAAATGCAAAAAAAAAATAATAATAACATCACATAGTTACATAGTTAAAAAGTAAGAATGAAGATAATATACTTGATTTCTAGATTGATGCGGTGTCCTTGTCTTATATCATCTTCTTTTATTCATACTTAGCTAAGATGTTCTTATTGGTTTGGGGCCAAATGAAGTTAAGATCACTAGCCCATTGTCTGCCTTCTGCGTGTTCTTTTCGGCCCACATCCCATTCTTCGATGAGCAGGCAACATATGTCTCGAATTTTTTGGCCATGTGGTTCTAATCCTGTTCAGCTGATAGTCGATTCGCCTATTGTTTCTATGCTTCTATCGTTTCTACTGTTCCTTCTTGCTCGACGGACGATCCATGGCCTTGCCTGCCTGTAGCATTTTTAGCCATTTGTTTCTTAGCCATAAAACTTCTTGAAGTTATTTTGCATTGGCCATTACTCCTTCCTTTGCCATTTGTATCAGCTATTTTTGGGGATCAACACATGCCTCCCAAGCCTTCGCCTTGATCGGCTGTGCCTGGCAGCTGAATCGGGTAGGCTTGATGGTATTATAACATTTCTTATGCCATTGGAATTCCTGCAGACATCATCTATTGGGCATGAATAGTTGTTCTTCCTTTTAGCCGGTTGGGTAGCTCTAACAATGATGGTTTCTCTTGGGACTCGTAGCTACCCTATTATTTTGGCTTCTGTTGGGGGAAAAATAGGCAAAAAATTAGATTTCATTTCACGTTCTATCTTCTTCTTCCTTAAGCTCCGGCACCATTTCTGCAATTGAACCTTTTGCTACCTTTCTTCCGCCTCCTATTTTTTCAGATCAATCACTTTTTCCTTCTCTTTTCGATTGCTACCATTATGTTTTCTAGTAGCTAGAATAGTGATGAGACTTTTGATCAAAGCTAGCTCTCCAAACAACGAATTTTGGGTAGTCATGACCTTGTTAAGGAGTTCATTAAACTTGGCCCTATCGTCCGCCATTTGCCACTGCTAACCTCTCCTTTGTCAAACCTGATGGGTTTGATCTTCCTCTTACTAGATCGGAATGGTCATTGTCAAGATGGCTGAAAAACTTCTGGTGATGGCTCGACCTTTTGGGCCACTTCTTACTAGTGGTCTGACTAGTTATCTCCACCCCTAGAGGATACTTGGAGAAGGTGGGGCACTTTTTCATGCCGTTCAACTATCTTTTTCTACCTTCTAGTTTGACAACAAACTCTTCATGGATGTTCTACCATTTTGGTTTTTTCCATAATTGCCTTCAAAATTGTTGAATATTGGAACCATCTTGGGGTTGTTAGTGACCGACATTGGTCTTTTGATCTAGTATGCCTCCTGTTGTTCTATTCCCCATGTGAATGTTTCAGTTGGTCGCAACATCAGCAAGGATGAGAAAGCTTTGAGTTTCCCTCCTGAATTTGCCAAAAAAATGCCTCGGAAAGATTATTTTACCAATTAAACTCATAACTCTTTTTTTCTTGGGAGGATTGCTTCTAATATAGTSTTGGCTTTGTTGGAATCCACCTCAATTCCTTTGTTGTACTAAAAAAGCCCAGGAATGTCACCAATACTTCGAAGGCATACTTCATTGGGTTCATCTTCAAATTGTTTCGACGCATCCTTAGGAAGGATTTTTCCAAATCGACTAGATATTGTAAGAAAGTGGCCGAATTAACTACCAGGTCATTGATATAAACTTCCATGTTTTGGCCGATCATATTGTGAAAAATCATGTTCATGGCTCTCTGAAACATAGCCCTGACATTATTTAGTTCGAACGACATCACCACTCATTCGAACAAATCGATAGCTTCAGAAAGGAGCTCAGCCGAGTTAACCTTGCCTCTCCATGGTCTCCCAGATTGATGTCTATGAGAGGATCCTGGGGTATAAATCAATGTATTTGTTTGGGGTTCCATTCAGCTTCCAGGGCTTCTTCTGTATCCTCTAGCTTCAACAAATTGGCCATCTCTGTTTGGATCTTATAGATAGCCACATAAGCTTTTAGCCTGTTAATGCTAGTTGCTTTTGTAAAAGAGTGCTCTTTGATCACTTAGGTCTCATTTATTCGTCCATGATGAACTTGTGTGCTAAGGAGAGCTTGGAGAAATGTGATGGCTTAAACTCTGGAGAGTAAATAATAGCCTCACTCGTCTGAATGTCAGTTGGGAATGGGTTACGGTTGGCCGGAACAACCTCTACCTGATTTCCATCTCACAGCATGAGCTGTTGATGCAGGGTGAACCACACATATTGATTAGCATGTATCCAATCTCACCCTAGTATTGATATATAGGTTGGCTTAGCCACTACCATGGAGAAGACAATTGTGCTATTCTTCGAGCCGACTGTGATGCTCATAATCAGGATCCTTTTCGCTTGTGTAGATTCTTTCATGAAATTGGTCATTTGKATATTGGTATTCATGATATCAGCTGATGTCTTACCCAAACACTTTAAGGTGGCAGCAAGCATGGTGTTAAGAACGACCCCTCCGTCTATAAACATTTGACTAACTGGATGACCATCCAAATGAGCTTTTAATGTGATTTACTATTTCTTTAGTCGGTTTAGGCAAATATCATCCGCCATTCGGCTAAGAAGATATCAGCTATCGAAGTTATTAATTCTACTTTAGCCTCTTCTGTTGAGAGTATATTGCCAAGTAGTGAGCTCCGTCGACTAATATTTTTGAATTCGGCAAAAAGTAGACTAATGACATTGATACTTTGGTCTGCCTATGTCTCAACCACCCTTAGGTATTCTTCTAGCAAAGCCCTCTGCTGAGCTCTCATCTCTACTCCCTTCTTTTTTGGGTTTTGGTTTGCCACAAGGGCGAGATAAGAGCTATGTCCTTTTGAATGACCGACACTTCCACTATCATGGTCTCATCCTTCAGATGAAATTTAGTTGTGTTCTTTTTCTCGGGGAAGTCAATCTTCTAAAAACAGATGGTTTATCGTCCAATTGGATGAACTTAAACTTACCACATTTCTTTTGCAATGCTGGCTCGTCAGACTTCTGAAAAACATGTATCACCTGATTCAAAGTTTTTGGATTAGTTGATGGGAAACCTCCCCTCAGCGAGATTGCTTCCACACTTTTAGAATATTGGGAGCCTTTAATTTGTCATTTTTTTGAGGCGCTGGAGGATATCATTACGTTAGTATCGGCTCGTGGGAAAGGGTCAATGTCCACAAATGATTCCTGAGGCTTCTTATATGAGAAACAAAAATAACCTTCCTGAATAGCTTTCTGGATGATATTTCGGATCACTATGCAATAATTAGTGCCATGACTAAATATATTATGTGATTTACRATACCTCTTGCCTTTCAATACCTCTGGGGAGGTATCTTTTGCCCAGCCGAGAGCTTAATCTCTTGATCCTTCAAGAGTTAATCGAAGATTTGATCTTCCTTAGATATGTCAAAGGAGTAGTTAGGTTGATCGCACGACTTAGCTTCCTATTTTCCTCATACTGGCCTCAACATAGGGTAGGTGTATGGTGTCCTTTTTTATTAGCTCATCGGCCATAATCTCAGCTGGCTCATCTTCTTCGGAATCGGTTATATCATTGATGATTGAAATCATGGCTTGTCCTTTGATGAATTTGGCATCTCTTGATGTGGCGAGCTGAGCTTTTCAATACAACGAGGCTTGAGCTCTTACTMGCCAATCTCTCGATTGACTAATTAGATCCATAGGAACCTCTTTTTATATATAGAATCTTTGAGTTAGCTTAAATAAACCCTCCATATAGTGTGTAATTCAACTGGCTGACAAGATATGATTGAATCTTCGAATATTGGCTGAGAATGTAAAATGAGATGCAAACTAAAACATGCAAGGAAGATGGAACAAAATAGATTAACGTAAAGCGAAATAGCATGCATCTAACAGAAAATGGCTAAGGCAAATTATAAAAAATTAAGCAAAGACTAATTTCGGTTGAAAGACTCAGCAGAACTGACAAAAGAAGCTTTTAAAAAACTCTATAAATACCTAAACACAACAGCAAGAGCAAACTTATAGTATGGCTAAGAAAGTAAGCAAATAAGTAAATGTAAGTTAAACAAAAATGTAATTCAACTAAGGCTAAGAAAACTATAGCTAGGTAATACAAGTAAGAAATTTGGATAACTAAAGCAATTAAATGAAAATAGACTAATGAAAACGGTTAAAAAGCAGATTAAAGAGCTAAAATGACTTAAGAAATAACGAAATAATAACTTCAAACATTTTTAAAATGCAAGAAAAATATAACATCACCTAGCTAGATGGTTAAAAATATGGAAAAATAAGCAAAAAATTACTCAAAAAGCTAGCTAAACATTGCTAAAACATAAATTAAAGATGTAAAAATGAAGATCATATGCTTGATTTATGGATTGTTGGAGGTATCCTTATATTCTTTCATCTTCTCTAATTTATACTTGACTAAGATGTTCTTCTTGGTTTGGGAACAAGGGAAGTTGAGAYCACTAGTCAATTTTTCTCCTTTTACAGGTCCTTCTYGGTTGACATTCCCTTTCTTTGACTGCTCGGTAGCACATGTCCCAAATTTACTTTCCCTTTCATATTGTTTCTTGTTGCTCTTTTTCTGCACTTGAAATTTGGCTTCATATTTAGCTACATGAGTTGCTCTTGTCCTTTAATTTTTGTGCTTCTAGTTGAAGTTTTTCTGGCCCTAAAACTAATGAGTGTAGACTGGTGTTGATTGCTTTCTTGAAGATGGAGATGAGAATAGAGAAAGGGACTAGAGGCAAGGTTGTCAAAGACATCATATTTTACTAGAAGGGAGGAATGCATTTGCTAAATGTATTCATAAATTTTCTCAAATCGATGCAAGGACCAAACGCATTCTGCAAATAAAGGTTTCCTCACAATATGCATTCCATCCATTTCTTTCATTCTTTTATATTAAAAAGACAATTTACTCAACAATTCCAACCATTTTTGRAAAGATGTCCAATTTGGGTAAAAATGCATCGGATGGTAAAAGGCTACCCATCTTGAGACTATGGCATTAAAATTAAAAAAAATATATCATTAATGTTATAAAATTTATCTGGTACAATGGAATTACAATAATAATAGTAGTATAAAATAATAAGAGAAATGAATAGAGAGAGCGAGAGAGACACGGTGAATACTCACAACTATTCCTACCTTTAATGTCAACAATGAGGCCTATGTATAGGCTCAAATGCAAGAGTTAATAGAATATGTAAAAAATATGGGATGTACAAACTCTATTATAGTTAGGAAGTTAGACCCCTTCAAGAAACCTAATTGGACCTTCACATAATCATTAAATATTTCATAACGCTCCCCCTTGGATGTCTATAACATAAATAATATTCCTCGTTAAAACCTTACTAGATAAAGACCCAATGGGAAAATAAGATACTAGTGAAGGAAAAAGAGTACATCCATCTTTATGTTAGTATTACTTCACCTGATGAGATAATCTCTTGAAATTTCCTAACCGACGCATTCCAATTTTGTTCACCAACTTTTCAAATGTTGCAGTCGGTAAGTGCTTAGTGAATAAGTTTGCTAGATTATCATATGATCAAATTTGTTACAAATCAATATCGATCACGAGTATAAATGAATTTTAGTGAAATATGTTTTGTCCTATCTTCTTTAATATACACTCCCTTTAATTGAACTATACAAGCTGCATTGTCTTCATAAAAGGGAGTTGAGATTCTTTTCCCGGAGGATAAACCACAACTTTCTTGAATATAATAAATCTAGATCTTAGCCACACACATTCTCAACTTACCTCATGAATGGCTATAATCTTAGAATGATTAGATGAGGTGGCTACCAAGGATTGTTTCGTAGAGCGCCAAGATATGGCAATACCATCACATGTAAATATATAGTCAATTTTAGAATGTTCTTTATGTGGACCAGATAGATAACCACCATTTGCATATCCAATCAACTTCGGGTTGATTTTATTTGAATAAAACAATTCGAGGACGGTTGTGCCTTGGAGATACCAGAAGACCTATTTGACACCATTCCAGTGTCATCTTGTTGGAGAAGAACTAAATCTTGCTAATAAATCTACAACAAATGATATATGAGGTCTTGTATTATTAGCAGGGTACATTAGTGCACCAATTAATGTACTTCAGGACCAAGTAATTCTTCATCATCTTCCCTATGTCGAAAGTGATCTTTATTCATATCTGATGATCAGATGACCATTGGACTACTTAATGGATGTGCTTTGTCTATGTAAAATCTTTTTAAAACTTTCACAGTATATGTTGCTTGATGAATAAACATTCCATATTTAGGATACTCAATTTGGAGACCAAGACAAAACTTGGTTCTTCCAAAATCTTTAATCTCAAACCCTTATTTCAAATAATTCACTGCATTTTAGAGCCCTTCAGGAGGTCTAATAAGATTGATATCATCAACATATATTACTAGTATTACAAATCCAAATACAAATTTCTTAATAGATACATATGGACATATTTGATCATTTTTGTATCATGCTTTCAATAAGAATTCAGTAAGATGGTATACCATATTCGCATAGACTGCTTTAATCCATACAATGACTTTTGCAGTTTAATAGAATAACCTTTGCGATACTCAGGGTTACATGCTTCAAGCATACAAAATCCTTTAGGCATTATCATATAAATGTCATTGTCAAGATTTCCATACAGATAAGCAGTAACTATGTTCAATATACACATATCAATCTTTTCATCTACTATCAGACTCATAAGGTATCGAAATGTTATTGCATCCATTACAGGTGAATATGTTTCATCATAATCAATGTCTGGTCTCTATAAAAAATCTTGTGCAACTAGTCGTGTTTTATATCTCACGACTTCATTATTCTCATTTCGTTTTCACACAAAGACCCACTCATAACCAGTGGGCTTTACATTTTCATGTATTCGGACTACAAGTTCAAAAACTTCACATTTCGAAAGCGAGTTGAATTCTAATTGAATAGTATCTTTCTATTTTGGTCAATCATTTCTATGTCGACATTTTTCAACTGATATTGGCTTAAGATCCTCATTATCATTTACAACATCAAGTGCTATATTATACTCAAATACACCATGAACACTTGTTTCCATTCAACTCCAAGTTTTGCCAGAAGTTATATGATTGATGGAAACTTTAGTATTACTTTCTGAGTATGGATTCTTTCAACAGTTTTCTCTTGCTCATTTTTGTCAAGTTTTTCAATATGGTCTTCAGGATTATTTGGTCCTCTTTTCTTTCGAGGATTTTTATCTTTTGAACCAAGAGGTCGACCATGCTTCTGGGGTGTTTTGGACTCAGTTGCTATAGATGTTGTATTTTGCACTTTCGAGACTTCAATCGAAATAGGAACATCTATAGTAGGTAGATGTGATTTAGTTACCTTTCTAGAGTCAACAAAAGCATCTGGCAATTGATTTTCTATTTTTTGTCAATGAATTATCTTTTAAACTTCAAGTTCACTTGCACCTATATTCGAACATAAATGTTTCAAAGATATTGCAAAACAAGCTCTTTTCCTTGGGGTTTATTTTCTCTCCTAATTTAGGAAATAATGACTTATCGAAATGACAATCAGCAAACCTTGCAATAAATACATCTCCCGTTAAAGGTTCAAGATGCCTTATGATTGAAGAAGAATCATATCAAATATATATCCCCAATCTTCTTTAAGGACCCATTTTAGTTCGATGATTTGGTGTTATAGGAACATATATTGCACGCTAAAAAATTCCCAAATGAGAGATATTGGGCTCAAAGCTAAAAGCTAACTGTAAAGGAGAGAATTCATGATAACTATTTTATCTAATACACACTAAGTGTTGCAGCATGTAGAGTAGCATGTCCTCAAACTGATGTATGGAGATTTATTCTCATTAAGAGTGGTCTAGCAATTAAATGTAATCTTTTGATAAATGATTATGTTAAACCATTTTGAGTGTGAACATGAGCTACAAGATGTTCAACAATAATGCCAACTCACATGCAAATGAGAACAATATTTTGTGATATTATCTACATGTATCCTTTTAATAGGATAATAAGGAAATTGCGCTCTTAAGCAAATTATTTGAGCAATCAATCTCGTAAATGCTAGGTTGATAGTTGATAAGAAACAAACATGTGACCATCTACTAGATGCATCAATTAAAATCATAAAATATCCAAATTGCTCGAGTGAATAGGCCCACATATATCACCTTGGATCCCTTCTAGAAAGGCGGGAGATTCAACCTATACTCTTGTTTGAGATTGTTTAATAATTAACTTCCTTCGAGGATAGGCAACACATGATAACTTATTCAATACCCTTTGATTTTCAAGGGATTCCCGTGATATATTCTCAATTATCTTTTGCATCATAATTGTTTCCAAGTGACATAATTGGCCATGCCAAATAGTAAATGTAGCGGGACTAGTAAACTTCTGGTTTACAAAAAGATGCACTTCAATAGTACTAACTTTTGCATAGTACAGACTAGAAAAAAGAGACGGTAGTTTCTTTATAATAGATCATTTCTAGAGACTATTTGAGTAATGCAGAGATACTTAGAACTATTTTCATCCATTGTTTCAATATGATACCCATTACAATAGATATCCTTAAAACTCAATATGTTTCTTTGAGACTTTGAAGAAAATAATGCCTTAATGGTAATTATTGTACCTCCCGATAATAGAATACTAGCTCTTACGGAGCCATCAATTAATTTTACACTATAATTTATATTGCTAACAATTGTTTCTCCCATCTTAGGTKAGAGAAATATTTTTCACTAACAATTGTTTTTCCCATCTTAGGTGAGAAAAATATTTTTCAATAACAATTGTTTCTCCCATCTCAGGTGAGAGAAATATTTTTTCACTTTTAATAGCACTTTTGGAGACATAGYAAGGAATAAGAGTCATCTGAACACATCAAAATACAAACTTAAATACTTAGTTAAGGAAAGAACTAATTAAAAAGGAAAACTAAAGAAAAAAACTAATAAACAATATTGCATCATCAAAACATAAATACAAAATTAAATTAATAAAGCACAACGAAATACTAGTGTTGATAACATGTTATAAACTTTATCTAGCACAACGGAATTGCAATGGTAATAATAGTATAAAGACAATAGAAAAAAAGAGGAGTAGAGAGAACGAGAGAGATAAGTGAATACTCAAGAACTATTTCTACTTACCTATGAGGCCTATTTATAGGCTCAAATACAAGAGTTAATAGAATACATAAATAACTTGGGATATACAAACTCTATTATAATATGAAGTTAGGCCTCTTCATGAAACCTAAGTGGACATCCACRTAATCATTAAATATTTAACAATAAATTAATTCACGAGCTTTTATTAAATTATTATAAAATTTTAATCAAAAGATCAGAATATAGTCCGTCTTATCATTGAAAATAAATATTTCTCAACCTACTTACCTACAAATTAAAATATGTCAATTTTTTCATGGAAAATATGTCAATTTAATCTTTAAAATGAGAAAAATCATGCCAATTTAGGTCCTATTTGATAATCTAATTCAGTATTTTTTTTTTTGAGAAACTCAATTAAGTATTTAAAACTGAACGAATTAAGAGTTTATTAAATTAGGATCATTTGCTAATATAATTTTGTAATGTCTTCATGAAACTTTAAGTGATAATATTCTGACTTATCAGAGCGAGACATTGTAAATTAAATTATCAAATTCACTATTCAAATTCAAATATTATAAAGTAAATGTTCAATGTTTAGGAATTGAGTTACTTTTCAGATTTTAGACTCCAGACTACTACATTCCGAAGTTTGAAAAGTTATTGGATTTATAAACATTGAAATTTTATTTTAAATTTACTTTGTATGTATAATTTTGAATATTGCATTTGATAATCTAAGGAGCACTTATATTAAGACATTAYAAAATTAGATTATCAGACGGTCTTAATTTAATAAGGATATGTTTGGAATTATTTGTAAGTTAATAATTATGTGAAGTAAACCACTTGGTATTCCCACTTGGTTAGAATAATTCGATTTGCCTCAAGTTGTGCCTGCAAAGTTTGACTCTTATTTAGAGGAACGCTTGGCTTAGAGTTTTTTGAACATGGTGCAATAAATAGGAGTTGAACAAATAATTTCACTTTGACTTAACTGTCCGCTTACTAATTGCCCTAGGTGTAGAATTTTGTAAGTTGAAAGTATCACATATTCTATGTTGTTAACATTGACCAAGATTTTACATATAATCAATATATAGACTGTAAATCAAGGTAATACCTATACCATTATAAACCTTTTCTCAAGTTAGGGAACGTTCGGTTTAAATTTATCAATTAAAATTACATTGGGTTTGAGTAAGGGGCCAATCACAATTGTAATCATGACTGTGTTGGTACTCTTGGATTCAAATCTTAGAATGGATATTATTGTGATTGATATTACCTGGCTCAAAACAACATCAATAATGAAAATAATTGAAAATTCAAATTTTGATAAAATCAATCAAAATCTCAATGTTATCCATATCAGTTATACTTTTTTCTAAATTAACATTAAATTCAACCCCAACATAACAAATATAATCCCTTTTATTATGTAAAAAATTAACATTAAATTCAATTCGGTGAGAATAGATAAAACTTTATTGGTAAGAAACTCAAATTTTTGATTTTTGAGTATGAGTCAACGGTGATTAATGAGAGGAGGTTAAGGGGAAAAATAGGTGATGTTGGAGTATGGGATAATCATTGAATTATTAATACCCATTATCCCAACCAAATGCCATGAATAGGAATCATTACCTTCCATTCCGATTACTTGTTTTAATTACCCCAACCAAACGCCCCCTTAATATTTAATAATAATTAAAAAAGAAAGTGAAACTAGACAATTATCTTCACTGTATAATGTTAATCTTGTTTAGTCTTAGTCTTGTTTGTGTTTCATTTAAATTTTATTTTCTTAAAATAAAATAATATAATAATAATTTTTAAACTTAAGAATTATATTCAAATAATATAAAATTAGTTGTTAAATTCAAGATTTATCATTAACTGCTAAGTCAACAAGTTAAAAATAACAAATATTTCCATCTCAATATATCAAATGCATGCAAACATTATGCAATGGAAATAAGATTATGAGAGTGCTAAAGTCAAGGCATCTTATTTCTTTATGCAACATTTTTTTTTTTCCCCTTTTTTACACTTTTCCAATAATGCCCTAACATATCTTAATAGATTTTAATATCCTTTAATGTCTCATTTAAGTGAAAAAAATGTGAAAAGCTTAAAAAAAAAAAATACTTTTTGATGACTTAACCTCAAAAAGTTAATATTTTTAATTCCAATTATCAACTATTGCGATATTAATAAGTAATGCAATTAAAATTCAAAAAATTAATAGACCTSATMKGTATTTAATAGTGAAAGTAAAAAAAATGTATAAAAAGATAAAATCTATTAAAATATGATCGGTATATTATTGAAAAAAATTCCAAATAAAGTGTTAAATGAAGAAAATTATGTATTTGCATTCATCAAGCATGTAAAATTATTGAGACACCCTATCTTGATGACATGGATAATATTTCAAGATGTTAATAACTCAGCATTAGAGATGCTCGCTACACTGTTAAATATTAAGTAATTTTTGACATATGTAAGTGTCAATTTAATATTTAAGGAAAAATAAGTGAAACTCAAATATTACCTTCAATACATAATATCAATGTCATTTAATTTGTTACGTGAAATTTATTTTATTTAAATAAAATAATATAAAAATATTACCATTATATTTATTCTTTTTAATTTGTATAACATATTTCAAAATTATTAAGACATTATCYATTAAAATAATGTGTCAAAATCTTTCATAACGTTGTAAGTTTAACACAGGAGATGTTCTAATAATTAAAACATCACCAACCTAGACTTTTTGTTGAATCTTAACCAAAAAAAAAAAAATAATAATAATAATAATCCAGAGACCGCATTGGCAAAATGACCATATCGGCACACGTTTCTAATTTCTAATTTTCACAATTACGGTCAAGGATAAAATTGATATTTACTAATATTTTTAATTCCTAATTTTTCAGTATTCCAAAATATTATTAAAAAATGAAAAAGAGTCGTCAACGTTAAAAGCATGGATCTTTGAGGAAAGTATTGAATAAAACGTGAAAGAACCAAAATGACTTCTCCTGCAAGCCCTTCGTGAACCTTCCCCCCCTTGGCTCCTTTCCCTATCTTCATATGCTATGAATAACTGAACATCACATTCAGTTCCACCATTTTCCCGCCATTCCCCGGTAGCCTCTCCAGCAATCTCAACCCGAACCAACTACCGACCTGACTCCTAGGTAACGCTCTATACGTTATAGAGCATAAGACTCCGCCAAATCCATCATTGAAATGGGCAGCAATGGAGAAGCAGATTTGTAGGAGAAGCAAATTCACTACTGCTGCTTCTAAAGCTGTGAATAATAATAGTAATGGCATCAAAAGAAACGCCTTAGCAGATCTTACCAATTCTCTAATTCCTACTGAAGTTCTCCTTGATCTCTGTTCTAGTTCCATCTCAACTTCAAAAGCTCGTGATCTTCTGCGCAGATCCCAAACCTCAACATTCCCAATTTCTAAMAGTTTAGAGAATTCAAAGACTGATTCCAAGTCGGATACCAGCATTGGCTCGTCCAATTTCAACAATGTTCGTTATGCCCAGGATGCTACTCCTGTTCGTCATCAGTTTTCCAATCCTTCATCCGCCAATCTCGGTACGTACTGTTTCTCGGTGGCCGGTTTGTTTATAGGTTGACAGTCGAGGATTCGCCTATCTATTGATGTGTACTCCTTTCGCCTATCCCCCTATCTCGTTACCCGTTTCGTTGTTCTGGGTTTATGGTAGATTAGGGTATGTGTGTGGACATGCGGTGAGCTTTAGTTTTAATGTTATCAATAACTAATTTCATCGATTCACTATTAGGTGGTGGATTTTGTCCAATGATAGATGAATATTTGTAGCTCCTCCCGCTTAAAATAGCTCGTTTTTTACTTCGTTTTTTCGTTGGAATTTATCTATATTATATTTAATAGTTTGGGTTTTTGATTGTGTAGTTGCAGTTGAACGAGTTAATTCACTATATATCAAAACCCTGCTCTCATTGACCATTTAGACTCTACTAGATCGGGTTAAGATGACAAAATTTGACCTCAATGGTCCHTTTAGCCATTTCTGCAGAACAATTTGATCTGTTAGCCCCTCTGGCATATTAAGTGGTACAGAATAGTTTCCTCCAGTTTTCTGCCACTTCGCTGGTTGCTTGCTTGTTAGACTTTGCATGCACTACAACAAGGCATTTCCCTGCTTAATCATGTTAATGATACCCCTTTTCAGTTCCTCTCAGTAGTGAAATTGCTTTTAACCTATTGCTTGCATTGGGAATTTTGAAATTAAAGTACTAATTGCTGTATTCTTTCTGAGTATATTCTTTTGCTGCTGTATGTCATTCATTCCCAGCTCATACTTTCTTCGGATTCACTGATAACTAATTTCACTGTTCTTTATCTTTTGATATTCTACTTCTTCTTTTTTTAAAATAGGAAATGAGGCCTGTAAGCTTTCAGTATATAGTAGAAGAGGGAATTTGGAAAGCTTGGAGGGACGAAAGAAAATTGATTCTGAGCTTGTTAGTTCTGCCCCTGTTAAGAAGAAGATGAAGGATGAAGGAAAAGTAATTCCAGTGCATTCGAGCACCACCCCGTCCTATAAGGCAAAGAATAAACAGAAAGCAGCTGCTGTACCTTTTGATTTAATTGACAGTGGGAAAGAAAGAGCTAAAGAGAAGGCAATTGTAGTGCCTTTGAGTTTAAATTCTGTTGAGAAACTGAAGGATAAAGTAAAGGCAACTGCTAGCTATAGAAGTTCCACTCGCATCGAGAAGCCAAAGAGGGCAACAGCTAGCTATGGAAGTTCCACTCCTATTGAGAAGCCAAAGGATAAAGGAAAGGCAATTGCTATGCCTTCTAGTTTAGCTTCTGCTGAGAAGGGAAAGAATAAAGGAAAGGCAGTAGTTGTGCCTTTCAGCTGCCTTAATGAACAAGCAGAGTATACAGAAAAATCTACTGCCATGCTCATTAATCACCCACTAAATAAGAAGGTGAGAAGAAATGGAAGAGCTGCTATTTCCAGCTGCCCTCCTTTGCGGAGGTCAAAGGGTATTAGGTATCTCTCTGACCTTGTATAGTAATATGTCAGACATTTGACACTGCTTGTCCATTTACCAAGCATAATCACTTGCACTGAAGCATAATTTTCATTTACTTTTCTGAGTTTCATTCTGAGAATTGATTGATTTTCAAACTCTCAGGAGTAGTAAGAGCTTATGGTCAGTATACAAAATATCTTGATTCTCTGTTCAATTTTGGACTATTGTGATAATATACTTTDACCAGGGTATATGCTCTCCCTTGTCGAATCCAAGAATTCAACATCTCATGATTCAGAAACCAATACTTGATATAAGCTGCCTCTTTTAAACTTTCTCTTCAATTGAGTTTATTAAAATCCAAAGATAACTAAAATTGTCTCTAGTTTTTGGCCCTGAAGATCATGAGCCACCCTCTTGATGTCATATAGTGATCCTGTTCGAACCATCTAATTTCTGCGGCATCAATTGCAAAAGTAATACTTCCAACATTATCTGCACTGCAGGAAACGAAATTCTTGCATTTATACATTTCAGGATCAAATAAATGAGTTTTTGTTAGCTGATTATATATTACAACTGCATCCTCTTTTTGATGCATGTATTAATATTTTTTTACATGTTGGTTCAACATATTGCTGGATCAGTATTGAATATGTCATTTAAGCCTGAAATTAGTTAAATTAAGACAGTAATCACCGTTCAAGTTCCCTGGTTTTGCTATGACATGGACTGACACYACGGCATTTTGTCATCAAAACAGGGATAAGCTTAGAGAAGCTGATGGTGTGAAGCCCTCAAAGACATGGTCAGAGCCTCATCCAAAGAAAAAGGTTTGTTAAACAATTCTCTTCTTTCGCATCATTTTTCTGCCCTCCAAATGTAAGCCCCCCAGAACCCCTAAAAGTAAAATCAAAATTCTTCCCTTATGAATCTTTTAGTTAGTGTTTTATTYGATGAAGTTGATGCTGCATTTTCTTYATCATCCATTTTGACACTGTTTAAGTTTGACAGTAYARTACACTAATTTTTGCAATGGAAGTCAGCAGTTGTAGGATAGGTATATTTGTTGTGTTTATTTCTTTTCTTATGCTTCGTTCTTGTCCAAATAAAGAGCAGCTAAATCTGAAACTGCAACCAAGTACTGAGAAGTATTAGCTGATCAGAGTATTCCAGACTCTGATTTTGTGTATTGAATTAGGATTCGTGCACTTTTGCACTTGGCACATCTGAAACTGAAATTTCCAGGAAAGGTATATTAAAAATGCTGGTTGACGCAAGTCCTTTTCATATGGTCATTTACATTCTACAGGAGTTCGTATTAACTACTATATTGATTCTGCAGAGGAGGTGCTCAGAGCAGCAAACAAATTCTGATTACACCTCGTCTCAAGAATTTGAGAAGCAAAAGGCTTACTTTCAAGAGATTGATGCATTTGAACTGCCAGTGGAGGAAGTATCAGACTGTGATTTGGATTAAGGAAAAGAACGATGAGAAGCAAAAGGCTTACTTTCAAGAGATTGATGCATTTGAACTGCCAGTGGAGGAAGTATGAGACTGTGATTTGGATTGAGGAAAATAACGATAACATCAATTATGAAGTAGGATTTCCTAACCCTCTTTGTTCTTTGTATAGTTATACGATCCTCAACTTTGAAGCTGCTACAGATTGCTTAAAGATTTTGCGAGTTTTAGATCATTACTTTTTAGCATCAGTTTAAGAGGTATTATATGCGAATTTGATGCCTATCTCACAAAAAGTATCACTTTAAATGAGAGATGTAGAACATATGTTCGCTGACTTGCTAAGATGTTCTTTCTGTAACTGGATTGAGAGTGTTGCGCAATATATGTTTAGTRAAGTAAACAGAATWCTATTTACCATCAGCTGTTGTTTTATATTTCTCTCGGCTTTATGCAATGTGAAATATACCAGCTAATCCAATCAAAAATATTCCTTTCACAATTATTTTGGACTTCTTTTGCAGCAGTGACGATTAAGATCCTTTCCTACTTGCTATGCCCCAAAAGCAATGTATTACTTGTTGCGGTCCTTACTGCCAACCCATCTCTCATTGCCCAGTCGCAATCTGGATTCAAGTGAGCAGAAGGGGAATGATACTAATTGGACCTACCATGGTTAATTACCCAAATAATAATCATTACTACTTTCTATAATGCTGCAGCTAGGTTAAGAGTAATTTCTTTTACCCTTTCTATACTATGTAGTGTCTCCCTGATTTCTGGAATCCAGATTTGCGTTTAAGAAAAGTTGGTTCAGACAAGCAAAATAAACTGCATTGGTATAGACCAAAGTTAGAGACAAAACCAAACCAAGTTAATATAGATATGTAATATCTTCTCGGGACAATATCATTGTGGTTCTAGTGAGTGCTCCAAGACCTAAGGTCTCACCTACTATAGTACAATACTGTTAAGGAGCCAATCCCAGATCGTTAGTGCCGGGTATTTTCTCCTCTGAGAGGGACTGAAGCCAAGCAAGTTGCATCCCTTGGCATTTGATGTCAAAAGGGCTTATCTAGCATTAACATAAGACATGTGGCTTTCTTTGTTCTCCCTCGCATGAATAATTGTGAAAGGGAACCAATGGCTTTTGTAACATAGCCTAGATTCTGGACCTAGGCTACGAGTTTTTGTCCCTCGGATTGATTAGGAAGTCTGAAGGTTTTGTTTTCATGCGACTGCCCTCGCTGCAAATGCAAGCTTCTTTCTGGCGAATCAAGTTGCAGAACTGGCATTTTCAACGTCGAATCGTTTGGAACTTTCATTTTCTTTTTTTTTTTTTTCTTTTTTTGTCTTATACGTACACTCCAACTTCAAAAACTCATCAATATTTGTCATTATATCAAAAATATGTCATACCTTAACGAAATGGGGCATTTTATTCATTGCCATTCCTTTTTCCCCTTCCTCCTCCCCCTGCCATCATTAGCCAATACCTCGGTCCACAACTACAGCCGCCTCCATCAGAAATCTCATCACCAACGATACCACCACATCGCCACGGTATCTACACATTCTCCCCTGCCATTTCTGAAGATTTTCTTTCAACCTAGAGCAGTGGTATAGAARCTTATATTTGAAAAGCAAATATTAAAAATCAAAACCAAGAGAAGCAACTAAATATATCTCTCCACTTTCAAGATTCAGTTAATTAGATGGCATGCGATTCGAATTTTAAACCATTACTAGGGGTCATCTGGTGACTATGAGTTGATGCCACAAGAAATTGATTCACGCATCCATGACCTTGTCTTTTGGGAAAAAGCCCACAGGTGATCCAGCWGATTATGTCATTTCAATTCATGATAAAATTTTGAATTGTGCTATTTCAATATTTGTCTCTTTCCCCCAAATGTTAGACTGGGAAAGCACATAACAACTCATGTTCACAAAAATCAAGGACTATAGCACGTAGGGGTGATGAAGCCTGAAGGGATGGTATCCCATTCCTCCAATWTTTTTGTTTCCMAGTCAAGYGGGACGGCWTCTTCCACATGACAAACCATTGGTGGAGAAGASCAGCAGAGAGAATCAGATATGGATMTGAGCGGAGAAAGAGGTTCGATGAATGCTGCATAGCCTTTTTKTGGGGGGTTCTAATCCTGGGTTTCCTTTTGYCGTTCTGAACCTCATGATGGCTTTGCATTTTCTCAAGGGTTCAACCCCTAAWTACCCAAATGCATCGCCRTGGTTATATTTTCTACAGTCAAGTTTACRCTGTCCTTCCATATTAGTGCTCTAACAGGAGATGATAAAAGTGGAACTCGTTTAGTTTAATCTATGGCCCTTCTGCATGGGGGACATAATAGTATCAGTAGCACTGTCGCAGGACAAGTTGCTTCAATTTGGTGGCCGAGAAAGAGTATAYAYGTAATAACCTTTCCGAATTGACACGATTAGTCAACTAAGAGTACTCTTTAATTTTCTTTTATTTTTTGGAAAAAAAWKKTMA
>MEJB01000021.1:6978359-7099145 GCA_001752375.1 Rhazya stricta | reverse complement strand
TWMCYTTTWATCAGGTTAGAKATATCTTAATACACCATTTCTGCACAATATATTCTTCGTTCTAATTAGYGTGACAAGTAATGTGTAACAATGRTGCAAYGTTTCCTTACTTTTTACGCGGTTAGAGATATTTTAATATATTTTTATTAYGTATTGTCTACTCCRATTAAAGTAACATATAATGTCTAAAAGGATGTAGAGTAAAGAGTGTATTAAGAGATTTTTGATCCACGACGTATACATAGACTTAATCATAAGATTAGTATAATAGATAGTGTGTATTAAGAAATGTACTATAAGATATACAATATATGTCATGCTCTTATTTGTATAATAATAAGCGTCATTAAAGATATGAAACCCCCATATTATGCTCTTATCATTATAGTAGAGAATATATTGTAACCCTTTAGAGTTAGGGGCAGAAATTTTGATAATTGTTGCCTTAATCTACACAGAACTTTGCATTAACACAACACCTAGCTGTTCTTCCTCGCCGACGAGACAAATCTGGGCCATGACTAATTACTGAAGTTTGATTTAAGACAATCAACTCCGAAAGTCACTGTTTTGTCTTGACTTCCCCCCGTTACAATCAATTGGAAAATCATATTAATTGGGGTAAATTACATTTACGTTTATAGCCTTCAGTATGATTCATGGTTGGACATAAATAACTCTAATTCGTCCTGAACCGGTCATTTTCTGGGGGGATAAAAAGTAGATTAAGTAGAAGCCACGTTCCTTCCTACAACAAAAACCAGCTTATGATGTAATGGTAAGAATTTGGTGACGAGGCAGAGGAGGTTGGTGATTTGGAATCAATCAGGAAGAGGTACTAGGTAAATACATTAAATGAATGATCGAACTAACCACCTTTGCAATCACCGCTAAACCATGACTGCCCTGTACGGTTGCCCTTCGCTTTCATCACCACCAAAATTTGTAAGGAAATAATTTTGGAAAACCCAACTGAAAAAATCTCCCAAAATCCAATGATCTCAATTCTCATCTACTACTTTCTAATTATAGCTTCTGCCCAAATATGCATTTATTATATATAGCATTTTATATGTTTTCCAAAGGACAATAATTCTTTTAGTCTTGTTTGTTATAGAAGAAAATGAAGTTCTATTAATTATTTAGGGAAAAAAAAAAAAAAGGACTTGTCAAACTTTATCTAGACCAGCAAAATGTGTAGGCACATTTTGAGAAGATGATTATTGGGGTGTTTGGTTGGAGGTAATTAAAATAGAAGATAATGATTTCCATTACTAGTAAAATTACACTCATGGCTCATACGTAGGTTTCAATAAGGAATATGGTTTTTGGGGTTTCAGTGGAGAAGATGAAAACCTTTTTACAAGGGAAATTGGAAATTTGCCTAAAATAGTTGGTAATTACTTGTTTTAATTGAGAAAAGTTTATTCTTTTTTTTTAAAAAATTAAGGGACATCAATTGCTTGAATAATTGAAAAGAAATTATTAAAAGGAAAAAGAGTATGCAACTTGATTTGAGCGAAAATTACACAATTAATCCTTTAAATATTTTTTATTTTAATGTTAATAGATAAACTAAAATTTAATTAATTGCTATTTCTAAAGGTGACCGCAATTGAACAACATTAATTAGAAATACATATATTCGAATTTGAACTAAATTATAATAATAAAATTGAAATTTTTATTTGGTGTGAATGGTTCGACGCTATCACCTTTAAAAAGAATTAAGAATTTAATCTCCATTGTCATACGAAAATAATAGTTTGGCTGGCATTCATTCCAGAGGCTCCATAGTCAAATTCATGATTCTGATTTACAATTTGAAACAAATCCCCACTCCCCACTGAGATTAAATAGTTTGATGACTATTTATTAAAGGTGTTTACMTTTTAGTGAGTATTATCTCTTTTCAGCTCTCTGCCTTCGTGGTCAGCACAGAAACAARCTTCCCCTTACTTATAAAGCAAACCTCTCTCCCTCCACTTCGACCAGAAGAACTCCAAAGTGATCTTCTCTTCTATTCTTGATATAAAGATACTAAGTGGGTTTGCCTCTTTCGTTCTGGTGTCTGCTCCATGGAAGCCAAAGGCTACACACAAGATGGCACAGTTGATCTCCATGGACAACCTGTGCTCGCCCAGAAAACCGGCAAATGGAAGGCCTGTGCGTTTCTTGTTGGTATGCATCTTTCCTTTGTTCACTCAGTCATCTGGATTATTTGTTTATCTGACTGAAAGAATCAGAAGAAAAGTTCCACAAGATTGTTTATTCAAAATACTTCACATTTTAGTAGGATTTTTCAGTATCTTTTATCCCTCGAAAAGTTTCATKCTTTTTCCTTGAAAATCTTTCTTCAGTTCAGAGAATTTCCTTCCTAAAGGGTACAAAAGCAAGAATTAAGAGAGAGATGCCATGTTTCTTTATGTGAGCTAGTTGGAACAGGGAAGCATCCTTCTGATAGACCTTTTGGTCTAGGACTTATAGAAGGAAACGGCACTAATTAAAGGCATAAAAATTACTATAGTTAACTCTAAAATTGTCCGTACTTAATGTGTATTCTTCACAGGCTATGAAGCATTTGAGAGAATGGCTTTCTATGGAATAGCTTCTAATTTAGTGGTTTACTTAACCACCCAACTTCATGAAGACACTGTTTCTTCTGTAAGAAATGTCAATAACTGGTCTGGTTCTGTGTGGATTACACCAATCTTGGGCGCCTACATTGCTGATTCCTACTTGGGTCGCTTCTGGACCTTCACAGTGTCATCTCTAATCTATGTCATGGTAAGGGTTCTGTTTTTTCCCTTTCTGTTTCTGTTTGATTTCTCTGTCAAATTAAGCACTCAAGAAGTAGGAATCTTCTGGATAAGTATATGGTCCTACGGGACCTTTCTTTAGAAACTCCTAAAGTCCAAAGTGCATCTTTTACGTGATGCACTATCTTAAACAGACCACTCTGATGGCAATATTTGCATTCACCACTTCACCAACTCTTAGATACCAATAATAATTCTTAAGATGTTTGCTCATGGGACCTCAGATTGATTAATACGAGTTATTCTAGATTCAGCATTTGCCGATTAAACCAGTATCTAGGCCACTTACTTAACAAAAGAAGAAGCAATAAATGGCCTGAAATTGAACAGTACTACATTGCAATGTGCATGCATGGTGCAGTTGCAAGGTTAAAGTTCCTAATTTGTCTCTAATTAATTAAGACTGCTTGGTTCTTGCTTGCGATCATAAGTTTACAAGTAGTTGATCTTCAAATGGTAAATATCTAAACCAAGACGATCATATCAGGGAATGGTGCTCCTAACAATAGCAGTTTCGATTAAGTATTTGAAACCAACATGCTTAAATGGAGTCTGCAGCAAGGCTTCTGCTTCTCAAGTGATATTCTTCTATGCATCTCTGTACATAATTGCCCTTGGGGCTGGCGGAACGAAACCAAACATCTCCACCTTTGGGGCAGATCAGTTTGATGATTTCAATCCGAGTGAGAAAAAGCTCAAGGATTCTTTCTTTAATTGGTGGATGTTCAGTGCATTTACTGGTGCACTGGTTGCTACACTAGGCCTCGTCTACATACAAGAGAACCTTGGTTGGGGATTAGGCTATGGAATTCCAGCAGTTGGACTTATATTATCCCTCTTCATATTCTACATTGGCACCCCATTTTACAGGCACAAAGTTAAAAGGACAGCAAGCCCTGCAGGCGATTTACTTCGAGTTCTTGTCACTGCATTTGGCAACAGGAAGCTTCAGCTCCCCAGCGACCCAGCTGACCTCTATGAGCATGATCTTCAACACTACGTTACTACTGGAAAACGTCAAATTCATCACTCCACAATATTCAGGTGAGTTTAACTATGATTTATTAAACATCCTTTTCTTAGGAATCTATGGTCTGCGAAAATGCTGTCAAAGTAAAAAGTAGTCCCAGAAGATTTCTCTTTTTGTGGTTGAGAAAAAAGGGGATTCTATTAACCTCAAACATGAAAACTTGGAGGTAAAATTGATGCAAGGGGATCCTTATAAATGTGCAGAACAACTAGGATATCTTCAGTAGTCTGGCAAAAGTGGTACCTTCAACACTTTTTAGCAGCAAATCTTTAATAAATAGCCCCCATGTGCGGAAATTCTTACAAACCTTCTTCCAGGAGCTCCTAGAATAGTCATTGTCTAGACATTGCCATCAAGTCATCGTAGACACCCTCAAGGGTTAGAAGACAGTGGTTAAAGTTATATTTCCTCTCTGCTATGATATATATCCAAGTTTGATTATCCTCAACCTTACAAGTTACATAGTCTCGTATAAACTTACTCAGAAGTGACAAGCCTGTTCCATGTTACTACAACACTTGAAGAAAAAAGAATTTGGTTCCTGATACAGTATATGTCAAACTTTGAGTCCCATTTCACCCAAAAAGAAGGAGACCAACATTGCCCCACCATTCTCCAAGAAATACAAAAACAATTGGCAAAACTTGGTGGTGCCTCGGCCACTTAGCTAGATAAGAAAACCACCATTAAAGAAGAGGGTCCCTGAGTAGTACTAGTCACAAACCTAATGAACTTCCATGTTATGAATGTTTTTTTAACGTACTTCTCATTTAATCACTTAGCATTCGACTTTCACTTCAAATCCTGGATGCCGACGAAAATTTGTACKTGTGTTGAAGCAGAACCAGACCTTAAAGGCTTAAACAACCATTGACTTGAGAAAAGGTAAAGGCACAGTATATCCTCTTGAACCCCCCTCTCCCCAGCCGGGGCAAAACCATGCATTATTTAGATGTTTATCAAATTTGGAAAGACGTGATGTTCTGTCATTTTTAGCTTACCAAATTTGCATTTCCTTCAATCATCTCTAGTCCTGATCACCACACAATTTAGATTGCCTCAACCAACGGTAATCTGAATTAGACTTGAAATTTTAGAACTATGTACTAACTGCAAAAGGAGATTTGTCTTCCCTGTTCAATCTGCTTCGAAGCTCTTATATCCTTTAAGAGATGTTAGTTTTCTTTTTGTTACACCAAGGAGRGGAGGAGGCAAATTTCTGATTTAACTAGGCCATTGAGGAAAAAGGGAGAGGATTAGATACTTATCTTATTTGAATAATTGAGAGCAAGGAAACGATATTATTGAATAAATATAACTATTTTACAAACAATCGTTGGTCTAAATATTTAGGAGCTCGGTACCCTTAAGAAAGGAGCTTAGTACCCACGAGACAGCTAACAGCTTTACCCCCTTTTTGCATAGGTTTCTCTTAACTCGAACTTGATCAGTCTGAATCAAAAGTTCTGAATATATAGATTGTTTGAAAAAATAATTCTTAAGGTGAAGACATCCTTGTCCGTTCAAATAAATTCATCGAAGTTGATTTGCCATTTTTCTGTTACCGTCCACTCTCGGCTCTTGGACAAAATCATATTGGAGCTTTCTCTTTTACTAAATCCAATCCTATCATTATCCTGCTTGTCCTTTTTTCTCCTCCAACAAATTAATTCAAACCCCTTTATCCGTCTCCTTCGAACTCCTTTAATCCAAATTAGTATCTTTGGATTTGGTATTTTTCTTGAATTTTCCCTTTTGTCATGGTCACTCTATATTTTAGATGCTTCTTGGTGATTGGATCATTGTTAATCACTATCCTTTCTTATTTAGACGTCGCATTTGAAATATTTATTATTATAAAATTAAGATAGTATTTAATAATTTTTTTCTTAATTTACTCTTTATTAGTATTTAATGATGTGAGAAAGATTAATAATTTATAAGTGAAATTACATAAGAGTTAACTTATTCATTTTCGTTATATAGATTTTAGAAATTTTTTAATCTCCGTGCTTGGGATGACTTGAAACTTTTAAGGAAAAGAAATTCTTCTCCCCACACAATTGATATTTTTGGCTTAAAAAGAAAGCCATAGTATGGTCCCTGAATCACATGCAGAATGGGGTCCCTAAGCTAGATAATTATCTTGGGCGGCKGGGAATTGGGCACCTTGAATATGAAGATGTGGCTTTGTAACTAGCCCAAGAGCCCCATCTTCTTCTTTATGTATCTTGCAAGTTGCTTAATGGTCCAAAAGTTACTCCAAGATGGGCTATTTTTCGGGTACTAAATTAAATGGGTTCCCTCACCTCCAAAAGCCTACTAATGGCCTGCAACAATTGAGAAACTCGAGAAACATTACAGTCATCGCCATTCCCTGGGCTCGGGAGGGTGGCTATCATTTCGAATATCTTTCTTAATTTATAATAAATGAGTAATAAATAAATCGTAAAATCATTAAAAAAAATTTAATAATAAATCTACTTGATGACCTTTTTGGATTCAGATAAACTTGATTCCTYAAGTATTTTTCTATTTTATTTTATACTGTTAATATAATGGAGTGATTAAATGTGTCCTCAGGTTCTTGGACAAGGCTGCAATTAAGCAAGATCAAAGTAGTAACATGTCGAAGCAACCCTGCACTGTGACTCAAGTTGAAGGATCAAAACTAGTTCTGGGAATGGCCATGATATGGCTTGCAACCTTAATCCCGAGCACCATTTGGGCCCAAATCAACACTCTTTTCGTGAAACAGGGGACTACTTTGGACAGGCAGTTGGCTGGCTCTTTTCAAATTCCAGCAGCATCACTGGGGTGCTTCGTGACGCTCTCAATGCTAGTCACTGTACCCATGTATGATCGCTATTTTGTGCCATTCATGCGCAAGAAAACAGGAAATCCCAGAGGAATTACTCTGCTGCAGAGGCTCGGAATTGGACTGTTGATTCAAATTCTAGCCATTGCCATTGCATATGCTATGGAGGTGAGGAGAATGCATGTTATTAGACTCCAYCACATTCAAGGGCCTAAGGAGATTGTGCCTATGACTATATTGAGTTTGCTTCCTCAGTATATTCTGTTAGGGATTGCTGATGTTTTCAATGCYATTGGGTTGCTGGAGTTCTTCTACGATCAATCTCCCGAAGACATGCARAGTCTCGGGACAACGTTTTTCACTAGTGGGATTGGCCTGGGAAATTTCTTGAATAGCTTTCTGGTGACAGTGGTTGATAAGATTTCTGGAAGCAGAGGAGGGAAGAGATGGATTGGAAATAACCTGAATGATTCTCATTTRGACTACTATTATGGGTTCCTCTTACTAATATCAACTCTCAATTTGCTAGCCTTTTTGTGGGCTTCAAGAMAATACGTTTACAAAAGSGAATTCACTGAGGTGAAAGGTAGTTCTCTTGAAATGGATGCCAGAGCCTTAGAYGCATCTTCCTTAGGCTACCAAGTGTAAATTATCTAGAACTAATCAGTATCATTTACTTAATAAGTGCATTACCATTTCCTAATCGCGATCAAATAAATGTTTTATAATTYAAGAAGATWAGCCTTCAATGATTCATGAAGAATGAGTCAAGAAGCTAAGTARTACAAAATTGTCGTCCCTTTGACCCTCACAAACCAAACTCGTAGAAACATTCGAAAGGTTATTAATTTGGATRAGTGGAAGTCAAAGCAAAGGAAAGAAAATTGAAGTGTGAACTTAGCAGATCCAAAGGTGAGTTTGATCTCATCGCTAAACAGATCTTCAAGTAAAGATGATTGGAAAGTCTTCAAAGCCATTAAAAATGGGATAGTGACATGAACATGTCGAGCAGTCAATAATTTCTACGTAGATTACCGGCCAAGACAGAGATGTGTGCCCATTTCAATAGTTTGAGTTGAGCTGCTCTGCTCCTAAGGTTTCTTCATGCAGGAGCAAGAAGAAAGATGGGAGTAAGACTAATTCAGAAGAAAGATGGGAGTAAGGCTAATTCTCTCTCTTTCCATGATTTCTTAGACTAGGAAATGAATCGTATAATTTGTCGGATCAAATTATACAATTATTTAATGAGTCAAAATTTTATATATGTCGATAATTAATAATCATTTTACAAGCTATCTAATCATTCAATAAAAATTCGACAATTTTAATTCATTGAATAATTATAGAATTTAGATCGCGTAATAAAGACACTCTAACTTTAGCAGTAAAGATTGACCTTTGAAAACCTCAAAAGCGTGTAGGTATTACTTACAAAGAGTCGGAACTGAACTTCAAACAATGCCTTTGAAGGATACAAATGGAGAATATCCTCTTCAACTTTTAACCATTCAAATGTATGTCAATTAGTCAAATAACTTTGTTAAACTTGTCGGAAAAAGTCCAATTGTGCCTTTATTCCTCCAGTTGTTATCAACTCTCCTAAGTCTTCACCCAATCAAAAGATTACGCATGTTGTTTTATTAGGCACCCTCTTTCACAAAATTTATCACATTGAAATTAGTTTCATTCTACCATAATAGTTCTGGAAATTCATATAAAGGACGCTTCAAACTCAAGAAAGCATGCAATATTTTAAAYGTTTTCGTTTCTATCTTTTTCAATGTTTTATAATTTCTTAACTTTTTTGACGTAGACTTCTYCCCATGCAGGATAGTCTTTGAGTTAGGTAACCTGCCGTAGCCAATATTCTGGATTCTGGACGACGAGAGAAGCTCACTTCATCACTGCTATATATACTTGGGTTTTTCATCTAGCAAAATGTGCATTACTTGGTCTAGTTTGCTAGTCACCAATGGCTTTAGTTCATTCTTTGGCTATCTTTGTTCTCTTCCTAMTTGGAAGCTCTTCAGCTCAGCTTTCCACTAATTATTACTCTAGATCTTGTCCGAATGTTTTTAACACAGTCAAGTCGCGAGTTCGTTCTGCAATATCGAGGGAAGCCCGACTCGGAGCCTCTCTGCTCCGCTTGTTCTTCCATGATTGCTTTGTTAATGTACTTCACTTTCATCTTAAGCCTAAATTGCACGTCTCTTGATTATTATTGTCATCGATAAGTACGGCTTTAGGTCTTCATTTAGTTGCAAACTAACTTGTCTCTAAGTTACCAGTTTAAAAGCTTAAATTATATTTACTTTTCTGTAAGTAGAGAGACTTTTGTCAGAAAAAGATTTGGTAAACTTGGTCTTGGTGTGTAAGTTTGGCATAGGCTAGGCGCCTCTGGTCCCATCCCTAATAACCTGGAGAGCAACATATACAGTGTTTGTTTTTTGATGTTTCAAATGTCGACTATCTCAAGATTAGTATTCTCAAGATCTCTCTAACCCAATACTGCGAATTCAGGGATGCGATGGGTCAATCCTGCTTGACGACACATCTTCCTTCACAGGGGAGAAAAGGGCTGCTCCTAATTTCAACTCTGCTAGGGGATTTGAGGTAGTTGACGACATCAAGTCGGCGGTGGAGAACGTATGCCCTGGTGTGGTGTCTTGTGCTGACATCCTCGCCATTGCAGCTCGCGATTCTGTTCAAATTGTAATTCCTAATCTATTGATAACTGGTTATATTCATGGAAAATTATAATCTGATCAAGGATCTTAAGTTATATATATATTTGTCTTTTCTTTGTCCGTCTCAGCTTGGCGGCCCCAGCTGGAATGTGAAGCTCGGAAGAAGAGATGCTAGAACAGCAAGYCAAGCTGCTGCCAACAATAGCATTCCTCCTCCTACTTCTAATCTTAATGCTCTCATCTCCAGATTCAATGCTCTTGGTCTTTCCACCAAAGACCTCGTTGCTTTATCTGGTAACTAGCCCTTCTTTCTTCCTATTTCGTCAAGGAATTCTYGACACATTCTTACTGTTTGAGATGCSAAATTTCAGGTTCCCACACAATCGGGCAAGCAAGATGCACAAAYTTCAGAGCTCGTATTTACAATGAAACAAACTTGGATACTTCTTTAGCTCAAACAAGAAAAAMCAACTGTCCMAGGGCAACTGGTTCAGGGGACAACAATTTGGCACCTCTTGATCTGCAGACACCAACATCTTTTGACAACAACTACTTCAAGAACCTTGTCAACCAAAGAGGCCTGCTTCACTCTGATCAGCAGCTGTTTAATGGTGGATCAACTGATTCCTTTGTCAGATCATACAGCAGCCAACCCGGCAGCTTTGCTTCTGATTTTGCTGCAGCCATGATCAAGATGGGTGACATTAGTCCCCTCACTGGATCTAATGGGGAGATAAGGAAGAACTGCAGGAGAGTGAATTAAGCTTCCACCTTTAGTTAGCATATCTTCGGTTGCTTCAATTCATGTGCTCTCTCATTTTCCTTGTTCTATTTTGTCATGGTCCCCTCCCTTTTTCTAAGGTCAAGAGTGTCTAGTTTCTAGTCTTAGATTCTACCTTCTTCTTTTTTTATTTTTTTTATTTTTTACCTTTATTTTGGGTGGGGAAGAAGGGGAACCGTACTCATATTTCACCTGATTCCATCATTTTCATTGGAAACTTTTATGATTTTCTATGAAAGTCCCAAATAAAAACTTATTTCAGATCCATCATACATGTGGCTAATAGTTAACTTATATCAAGTTATAAATTTTCTTAAAGCTTTTGTTTTATTTTTTTAATAAATAGCATCAAAAAATTAGAAGAATTTAATTTTGAATATATTAGATATTTTAATACGTACATTCTTTATTATATTTTTTTACTAAATTATTCAAAATACGACATGTATATATATAATACATCATGCTCTGATCAATAATTAACGTTTATATTATTTAAGATTTATTTATTACTTGAGTTGTGGATTGAGATTGAAGAGACAGGGACCTCTCCAATATGGCTCCAACAAAAGCAGAGGGAAAAAAGTTTTAAATGGAAGTCATTAGAATGGGCCTAAAAAATACTACTATGAAGTMTGAGCAATTGRGAAATGATCAACTTACTTGGACCAGTAATAATGATCACCAAAAATATGGGCCAAAGATAATACAACATTTTACTATAATGAAATGCATCTAATGGGCTTTATTAACCAAACTTCCATGGATTCSGTTTTCAATCCTTTGAACTTCTCTTGTTCATATAATAGCAATTAAAAAAAATAATTCTTAATTCCGTTTCCCTTATTTTTTATTTATTTATTTATCCCCTTATCCTTAATATTTCGGAAAACAATTTAGCAACCAAAAGCTCTCAAACATACCCTACCGTTAAGAATATATTAAATAATTAATTTTAATTAAATTCCCATATCGTATTTTCTCCTTATGTATAAAAAGTTAAGAAAAACACGATATGATTGAACCTTTCCTCCATAATCATGAGGAATTAGATACTACCTTAGTTACATCTTTACCTTACTATTATGTCAAATTGAGAATTTATATTACACGTATCTTTAATATTCTTTTATTTATTATTCGTGTTTACTATTTAGGCAAAATATCCTCACCCATGTTCACTAAGATCCTAAAGATCAGCCTAACATAATAACTATTGAACTAATAACCAATTCATCACTTCGCATTATCTCAATCCAAAGAACCAGTCAAGATGTGAGCACATTGAGCTATCCATGTTACTGAGAACCCTCACAGCCCAGCCATAATAATGCAATTATTAGGGGGTGCCTTCTACAACTATTTAAGACAAACTCTCCACCCAAACAAGAGCTTAGCTAATTAAATTCGGATTAGTCACACCAGAGGGAACACCAGCAGCATCGGGTCTCTCTGAGTCTATTATGCTTATTCATGTATAATCATGTTGAGAAGCCCTGCAAATTTGGAATACATCATACAGTTTTAGTTAGAGCCATTCGTTTGCAAAGTTGAGACCTGCAATGTTTAAGTTGTAAGTGACAGAAACATTCATTCTCCTGCTACAATGAATGTTCAGACCTGCAACGTTTAATATGTATCGACTCGAAGAATTAAGAATCAAGAAAATATGACTTGCAAGAAGGTTCAATGACGATCATCAAAATTGACTATTTCTACTACTACTACTTTGGAGTTGTACACTTCACGTGGGTTTGCAAGAGATGCGCATTTTTAGTCGTTTGAGCTTTAATTAGTTAAAAGTAATTTAAAAACCAAGAACACTCTTTTCTCCTGCTCCAATGAATATGGCCAAGACAAGAATAAGAGTGAAGGAACTAAAAAGGATTAGGGTTTGATTAAAGTAAYAGTGGGAAAGTGTGCGAGGACAAGTAAGATACCACCAYTACAAGCAACCGCGACTTCCAACCATATTCAATCACATATTGTATTTGTTCTAGATGCTCTTGACTGTGACTGAGTCACTTGAGTGAGACATTTGAATTCGTCTACCCTTCCTGAATCAGAGAAGGAAGCCAAGGAGACGAAACAAACCAAGAAAATCACATATATCAGTATCAGTWTTTTTTCTGTATGTGTCTGTGTGGGAGGAGAAATCGACAGATAGTGAAATRAATGAAAGTTTGCCTCCGAAATTTTTACTTCCCTTCTTCTCATCTTGGTCGATGTACTGATATCGAACTCCGCACGCCAAGATAACCTAACATTATTCTACTTACACATTATTTAGCTGGCAAGACTATTGACAGTCTAACAGTACAACTACATCCATGATCAGTGACTTCGTACGTAGAAATTCGAAATCATAAACCTATGAGCATTCTCTAATGTCATTTTAACTGGATTCTTATCAATCCCGTTACTCCGTGAAGAGAATGAGCTCTCCCCTKTGCTAACTAGAGCTAYACTCCAAAGCACTGAGAACTAGCAGCGGTCGTTGGGAATTTCGTCAATATAACCTCAAAAAACCAATGAAGTATATATAAGAGACTATCTGTCAAGGGTTGCATGTATACATGATGATCAAATAASAATTTCCTAACCTTCGTGGGTGGAAACAAAGTTACACCGCTTGTCTTCCCGTGATTATGTAATCATTCTAAGATATTTACATCGAAATCCTTACTTTCCACTGCAAATATGATCTTCTCGATCAGACATTTGGTAAGGCCTACCTGTCAGATAATCTTCGCATTATCAAAGGCTTAGCTGCAAGCTTGTCGCCGGCACCTCTTTTTCTAACCGAGGGAACGGCGTGTTTGATTATATTACAATGGTGCCATCAGCTCATACCAGTTGCAGTTAGTGTAGAAGAAATTATGAACTTAAAAGAGAAGAATGAGAAAAGTATAATAAAGTATATTTCCTCTGATTTAGTAACATCAAATGAATACGAATTTCTTTATGACAGTGAAAATAGTTGATCAAAGTAGCGAGCTTCTTTATAGTCTATGATATTTTCCTGTGGTCATGATATCAATAAAGAAACTTGTGTATCATTATTTAACAAAAATAGGGAACATTTTCGTTCGAAATTGTGCTAAAGTCAGTGGCGGTAGATGGAGGAGAATACATGGAAGAAGAGGAAGACGTGGGAGGAACAAAAAGGGGAGCCGATGGTGGTGGTGGGGGTGGAGGGGAAGGTGCAGGTGGTGGTGGYTCAGGAATGGAAACTGCCCCAGAAGAAAGCAATGTTATATGTGCTGATGGCACCATGTTGAGTTCCCTATATTTGTACTTCAATATTTCAGCCCTTACTGCATTGAGTTCTGCTTGCAAAGATTGAACTTGTTGCTGTAAAGCAGATATTGCTCCCATGCACCCATAGACTGGATCTCTTAGCCTTACATTGGCTTCATAAACAAGACTATTTGCAGCATCTGCTCTTTGGCCCTCTGGAACCTCCTGAAATTGTAGTAAGARCATGTTYACTTTGATTGGTGAGGTAACTTATAACTACTATTTTAAAATCATTACAACAAACTAATGTTCTATCAAAATTATAAGGAATTAGGGTTTACCATTAGCATCTTCGAGACATTACTTGCACCAAAAACTTTATGAACGGAAGCAAATTTCTGGGGTTCATGAGGGGAAAAATAAGGAGAAAAGGGGCATTCTTGGGCGCAACGTCTTCTCAAGAGCTTACAAGCAGCACAAGGTGTAATTGTGTTGAGGGCTCCCGGAGAACTACCCAAGGAATGTCTTCTTGCCATTTGAGACAATGCATCGGGTTCTCTCTTGAACTTTTTTCCTATCTCTTCAAACCTCTCCCTTCAAAGTTATACAAGTAAAAGAATCAATATAAGAATAAAAAACCCTCATTCTAACCATCATATTACTTATCATTTATCAAAAAGTACAATTTTTATATCTTCAAGAGCTATATAACCAAAATTTTGCTATGCARAGATTGACTCAGAATAGACACATACGATAGTGATTCTTATCCCAACCCAACAWMKWTGTTGGGTTTCTTCTTAAGGCTCATATGYAATTATAGTGTACTATTGAGTATATATTGACTACTGGGGAGAGAGAAAGAGATTAATMTAGTATGATGAGTGATTACCTTTCTCTAGACATTCAAGCATGCTATTTGTATACCGAGCTGCAGCCAAGGAGYAGGCATGCGCTAGAGATCTAGAAGACGGAAGGAGAAGAGATCAGGGAAAAAATTCCGAAGGTAAAGAAGAAAGAGAAACTATATGAGGAAATAGAAAAGAGTGCTTAAAAGGCAAGGTATGCATGAGAAAGAAGGTCCAGAGTTTATTATAGGAACTAAAAAATTGGAATGAGTACCRGGGAACAGTTCGTTCCCTTTATTTGTTAGCCTTCAGTTCCTGTACGATGATTCATGCACAGAAAGCATCGTGSCGATCGACTGCAAAAGCARTGGACATCAATCGAAGAACTTCGCTCTTCTTTCTGTRGTATTTGCCTGCTTTATCACGTATTGCTCACGTGTGAGTCCAAACTGCGTGTTGACTTTATGAAGCAGCCATTTTTGGCTTTGCCTTCGTGAATTCCTTTCTTATATTTCTATGCTGAAGGGTTGGAGCATGTGGTGGAGTTTGCTGAATGCTTATTTCTCCACGGAGCCCTAGATATTGCAGCAGTCCATCAAATAATGAAGGATGAAGTTTATTTTTATCAATTTTGGTGGTTATTAATGCACCTAAAGTTATCCCAATTGTGGTATGAAGTGATAGAGAATATGAACATCAACTTGAAGYGAYCACCAGTCCACCCATGTTGGTTTCCGGTCAATGTCATTAATTAAAATGACCATTTTCTTCTCCATCTACTTCCCTTTCCACCTTTCAGGATCAATCCACCCGGTCCATTATTATATATGAAATGCATTCAAATTAATCAAGATTAATGGAAGCATCTTCTTGGAGAATCCCTTCAGTAATTTTCATGAATAATTCAATACTCCCTTTGCCTATCTTCAAACTCTTTCTTTTTAATGAGTATCAGTTTCAGGGTCATGAATGAGTTCAAACATGTATACAAAGACCAGTTCTTTGAAATGGAAGTGTTCCAGCGGTACTTTATGACAAGTGGAAGTCGTGAAAGATACCTATCGCTCTCTCTCTCTCTTTCTCTCTCTCTCTCTCTCTCTCTCTTTCTCTCTCTCTCGCTGGAAAGAAAAGTTATACTGTATATGTGATTCTTGAACTCTGATCAAGAGGGCTTGGAAAGTGCAGTCTTCAACCTCTGGATTTGTACCCTAAAATAAGAAAATGATGCAGAGATTGTCCAGTCTCCATGAGCCATATGTCGAACCATAACTTTSAGTAAGTCGTAGCAAATTAGCTGTTAACTCCCTACTTCAGAGTTCCACGTACTCTCCCTAGCAAATATGATCCAATGGATTTCCACTCATGTCTGAAGTCCCATCAACAAGACTTCCGAATTTCCCAGCATCTGAATAGTGCATGTGAACAATCACGCAAATTCCTAGCAGCAGTGGTCTACAAGGCCCCAGACGCGGGTTGGAATTTAAGGAAAATATAATCATAAAAGTAGAAGAAATCTCAGTAATTACTGTTACTTTCTTCAATTTTTTACCAACTCATAACATCAAATTTTGGTCCTCATAAAAGTGATCCCTAATCTGGTTTCAAAAGCTCTTCATCATAAAAAATGTAATGTAGGCTCTGCAGCAGTTCATTTAGTTCTATATTTTGAAGATCAAAAGCAACAAAGTCATTGAAAATGAAGGTACAACCACAAGACTTCGACCTTGAAAACTCTCTTTACAGAGCCGGTTAGGACTATGACTGATAGGGAGCCATACATTCCYGTATGTGCGTGCATTATCATTATAGGTTGAAATATAACTGAAACATAGGTAGCTAGGATGCACTTTCTTAGTTYGATAATGGCAATTAAGAGAGTTTATTACAGATTAGTAAAAGSACTCTTTAAGGACCTGAATGGGATAGAAATTAAGATGGTTGGCTATGAGTTCTTGGCGCAGTTCTTTCAGAGTGGGTGATGATGGAGAGGGGAATAAACAAAGGCTAGAGAAGGGACTCATTTCTTAATACATAACCTTTGCTTAGATTGTAAGGCAATGACAGTRCCCATGGATTCTTGTTTGACCCTTATCTTAAGGCAAATATGTCGCTTCTTTGTTTGCTTAGCCCGGCCTCCATTTCTTTCTCATTAACAATTCCTTGCAGGGTCATATGTTTTAGCTTTTACCCTAATATGTGAATCTCTCGAAACCCTAAACAAGGAAAGACATCGTCTTCCCTTCGGCACCTTCTCTAAGAGCAAGGTTTACCCATAGAACCTTATTACTCGATTGGTATAAGTGATTTGTGAGTTATTGCATGTATGCAATTATAACTTATATAATCGGCCTCAAATTCTTATGAATTGGATATTTTGACCAAAAAAAAAATTGTAATACTTAGAAAATTCAGGTTATAAGCAGTTATTTTTAGCTTTTTTTTTTTTTTCCAATGCTAGAAATTATGTTGAGTTGTTCTTAATTTCTTTATAAGACAGTTAGCTTAAAAATTTGAAAAAAAAAATCTATTCTTAAAAAACAACTTGACAAACAATTATTTTCAACCGCGAGCAACGCTAATTGATTACTCAATTATGAATTGGATAAGAAGATATTGATGTGAGATTTGAAGCAAATAAAATACAAGTATAATATCAAGAGCTTTGAGCAGTTTGTAAGTGGACTTCTAAATTAAAGTAAGGTCTCGAATTCGACCTCCGTTTGMGACGTTATGTMGAAAGAGTTTTGTATYAAACTTTTYCCTGAAAAAGAATCAAACTTTACAGGATGAAATTCGAGTCAAATCTAAATTAATCTTATTAAGTGTACAAGGTGGGTTTAGCTAAGAAAAAGAAAAAGAAAATGCAAGTATAATGATAGAGAGGTAAACAAAAAATTTGATRGCTGTTAATTGAATAGCCTTCTGGGCCTCACTATGAAGAACGCCCCAACACAGATAAAGCAAAAGAGCCCATTGGTGCTTTCATATTTCATGATTTGGGCCCAAAAAAAGCATCGTAGGGTGTTTAACAAGATGATCCACGAAAAATATATCAGGACAGTCACTACATATTATAATTCACTTATTAAATACTTTAAACGACTTAATTTATTCAATTCCTTAATTCGTTAACCCATATGTCCTATTGCTAATTCTCTCTAAATATCAAAGTTCAATTATTGGACAATTATCTCAAGAGCAATATTAATAAGTTGAAACAGTTGAAGTTCCTTTTGCCAATTGTCACTTCAATTGAAATAATAGATGAGAGAAGCGCGCAAACAGTGCCCTACCGGAGAGTGATGTTTTTGAACTGGATTAAGAAGATGAGTAATAAAGGCTAAAAATATCGATATCGTTGTCATCAATAATGAAAAATCACCATTTTTTTTTCTAATTATTTGAGGGAATGATATTTTGTTGTTCTTTAAGTACAAATGGAGTTTGGCTCAAGATTTGCCATTCTTCTCCTTAGATTTTGAAATTGAAAAAATCCAATCAAATTTTTTACTCCTTTTCACCTACTTTTAAAATACAGATTCTTTTAGGAAGGAATTTCATCACAAAATAAATCGTTTTGTGCATATTAATATTTCTTTAAKTATTATCTATCTACTTTTATCATTTGACATTAATTAATCTCAAAGTGAGCTATAATAAACTCSTTTGAYCAAAATCAAAGTCTTGTTGTCTTAGTCTAKGGATTTACGTTCGTATTTCACTCTGAAATTTCCCGATCTTTATTTGTTAGTTACTGGAGCTTAGTACCCTAATCTTTTCACTTAATTGTAGCATATTGAATGTCCATATTTAACCTAATATAAAAGATACTTTCTBCATTTCAAAATATTTATCTATTCGAATGAAATTCAGTATACTAAGAAATTACTAAAATTTTAAATAATACGACAATTCTAATTTTATTTTAGTTTCTTATAATTTTAAATAAAAAATTCATACATAAATTAAATAAACAAATTTCAGTATTTTTTGTTACCAATGTATGTTCCCAACTCATTATTACATAGTTTAAAGAATGAAAGAAGTAATAAGATAGAATAATCAATGAATGATAAAATTAGAAAAAAAAAATAAAACACATTAGGGACGAGAGAATATAATCTATTTTTGGGGTTATATATCTATGGAATAAGATATGAGAGGGAAGGAATTCCCTCTAAACGTAAGAAGGAGTATTTTGAGATTTTTAACTCCCTAATTACTCTTGATCCATAATAAATACAAATCAAATTGAACATATAACATTACCCTTTTTATTTATTCTCTTTAATATCAAGGGAGGAGGGGACRGGGGTCTCTATTATTTATTCATTGAGCACTGTAAAGTCTTGAAAATTACGTAAGCAGTGCGGGAGCTAGAAAACTCAAGCCGGTCTCCTGCTATCGGGTGCCGTGTGAGTTTGCTGGTGGCTTTGATAATCTAAATACTTCAAAGCCACAAGGTTCCAGACTTCCAAGTCCGTTCTGTTTTTACGGAGACAGGATCAGCTCACTGCTTATCATACCTCCATATTATCAATATGTATTTCAAAATCAGAGTTTCTTTTTAAAGCAAGAATACTAATTAAACAATCTCCTTTTAACATGTTTTTCGTTTTACTCTTCAGTTTTAAAAATATAAATTATTTTAAATTTATATGTACAGATTAATATTATGAAATATAATAATGTTAGTATTTTTACATAAATTTTCTTATATGTTCTTCGTTTATTTTTTTAAATTTTTTTGGATATGCTTTGGCAAGTGCATAAGAAACAAGTAAAAGCAGGCACCACAAGAAAACGATTTAAACAAGAAACATGATCCCACATTTGGAGAGTGAACCGGYTTCATCACTCGCTTATGTAATCTTACTGTAACATTACATGACACTTTGTCTTGGCCCGATTCTTGAGTTTTGACAAGACCAGTTGGCAAATCTAGATTTGCTAGGGTAGAGGTGTACAAGATGAACATGAGTTAACTACGATTTATGCAGTACCGTGGCCAACAATTGACAAGAGTGCCTTCTTAACGTTCTTCATGCCGTAATAGCTTCTGAACTTGCCTGCAGAACTTCTGGTGCTTCTGCCATTAAAACAGAGAGTCGAAGTAGGTGAACTTGCTGTCTGCTCATCCTCATCATCCTCGTCGAGCCCAAAATGGACGGCTGATCTCGACCGACGGACACTCTTCCCAGCGCGGTTAGTGAACGAATTCATTGGCGTCGATGGAAGTGAATAAGATGAAGAGGACGATGATGATGAAAACGATGAAGACTTACTGGATTTCTTCGAAGCCATATGGGGAAAAATGGAGGGCAAAAACATGGGCTTTGATTGCTTTTGGGCGGAGTTTATTCTGGGACTCATTTGATAAGAAGGCGGAGGCGTGAGGGGTGGAAGAGAAGTATCAGAAAATGTGTGTTTTGGAGTACCTGGCTGTGACTCCCACATGAACGGAATCGCACCTGATGCTCCTCCATAGTAAAGGACTCTAAAAGAGGCTTCACCTTTGGACTTCTCCTTGGACAAGAGCCTGGAGAAGAACTTGTCGTCCGGCTTGATTTGAAGAAATTTGGGAGGAAGATCATATTCATGACTTCTTCTTGTAACCATTTTCAGTTCTCCTAGAGCTACCTGCAACTGAGCTCTCTCTCTCTCTCTCTCTCTCTATCTGACTTGAAGATTTGGAGCCAGAAATTAAAATAAGAGTAGATGAGAAATAAAGATATCTTACAGTTGAGTCATCAGTGTGGCTTTGGAAGTTTTCTCGAACTAGCTCTTGTTTGTTTAAAAGAAGAGAGGTAGACCATGCCCCTTGATTAGTGTTCTCAGAAATTGCCCGAGCAAGTCTAACACCAAAGTTCAAATCTCGAAAAGCATTACTTTAATAATACTACTACGAAATGATCATTTAATTAATACCCAAGAAGATGCTATATATGAATTGTTTTGACTGACGCTGGCCATATAAGCACAAAATTATCAGAGGATTTGACTGCTAAAATTTAATACGGCTGGGCGGTAGCTGGAATTGTTTTTGGACGAATTCGGGCTATTCATTAGCGAGGCAACGCGTCCTCATACTCATCCTGGTTATGGCAGCACTTAAGATACGATAGGTATAGTTCGGAGCCAGGACGGTTGCAATAAATGAGAACCAACTGTTGTACAGGGCCGTTTCCTTTGCAGCTAACTGTTGCCGTTGCTGATGTGCTACCTCCGCTCTTTCCAATACTTTTAGGATTCCCACTCTTACACATCTTTTGCTACTTCAATTACCGCAATAACATAATCATAAATTTAATTTGTAACGGGTCAGAGTAAATGATAAATATTGAAGATAACGGTCGTGCTTCGATTCTTAACTTCATCCTTAAATAATATTATGACGTATTTATATTTTTAATATAGAGGAAAATATCTTATTATTGAAGAAGTTAAATATAAATATATATATATACATTGTATTTTAATTATATAATAAAAATGTATAATAGAGAGGAGAAAAGAATTGGATATATATACCATTACATAGTTGATGGGAGATAGGATTCAAATTATAGTTTGTTCAGTAGTAACTAACATAAAAGGCAATGATTACGTACTTTGTTAGAGCATCTCCRACATTACAATGTTTGTCAGGATAAAGCGTCTTAATAATTTAATTTTTAATRCATAATATAAATTATGTTAGACTAGCGTGAAGAATGAATATTAACCGTAACAAGTATATGATCTAGATTTAGAAAGTCTACCGACAATTGGAGATAGCTATTGCGTTAAGATCTACTTTTATATTATTTGGAGTTATCTCTTGAGTTTAAAATCTATTTTTATATCATATTATTTTAAAAAAAAAGATAAATATCACGTAGGTAAAATCAAAGGACGTTCCCTTATGCATCAAAAGTAATTTTTTTAATTTCAATTTCCTTTCCTCAATTATTAACCTAACATAAATTGACATTTCATATATTAATAACATTATGACGTCGGAGATGCTCTTAATCGCCCAAGTGATAATCTAGTCCTTACAATTAAGAACGTGAAATCGAAGTATACCTATCATAATAATATATCAAATCGTTATAATATCATATAAAAATAACATTCTAAAATAATTTATACCCAAAATTTGAAATTTATTTATAGTGAAATTATTAGGGATTGACAGATAAAAAGATTTGGATAGTAGTAAAGTGTTTGTGTTGGTTTCATCAATTGAGATGGATTAATTAAAAGCGGAGTTGTTTTAAAATTTAGATATGCATAATAATGAGGCATAACTGTCTTAGAGTACAATCTCCGATCAAACTCSGACTACCCTACCGGCCAATCTAATAAACCTATCTCAGATAAAATAAATTACATCAACGCCCTATTTAGTTACCATATGGATAAAAGTTCGTTTCCTTTTTAATCTTTTTAATTACTTATTCGAATATTGATCTTCTCAAACTGCAACACATTAGATTCTCGCTCATCAAATTACTATCTCAATATTAATTAAGAGATGTACTTATGTATTATTGAGATTAAGATGGATGCTTATATGTTATTGAGAAATCTAATTAAGTTAGAGGGAGAAGAAGTTTTGAGAGAGTGAAATATAGGGAGAAATTCAGGTGTATGCCTTAGGTCTTGTTTAAGRTACAAGTGTTAAAAATTTCAATCAAAAAATTGAAATTTAATTCATACTAATTACAAATACATAATAAAATATTACATGATTTAACGGATATCTCACAACCTACTTCCTTAGTCGAATCAGTTGGTAGAAATATGCAGACACGAGTATAAAAAATAAAAATAAAAATTGAGCCAAAAAGAATATGAATMGGGTGAACATGGATCTATGCGGATTAACCGGGGCAGACCACTTCATTCCACATGCGAATACCGCAAAGCACGTGGCTGCCTCCACATGGAATCTCACTGTTTCTTCGAGAAGTCAAGGAGGGAATCCGTATAGACCATGGGAATGTTCTTCCCCCCCGCCCTTGATTTTTACTAAATTCATCGAGTTATTTTAAAGAAGTAAAGTTATCGATTTTTAACCAAATTTCCTGTCGGCGTATGATAAGTTAAACCAGTAGGGTAAGAAACCCGGCAACGACATATTATTTTCACCATCAATGAAACGTGCAAAATAGTGATCAAATGATAGTGCCTACATTATATACACGTTTGTTCATAAATAGCTTGCTGTAGGGCGGTTCATATTTAATGTACTCGTCCTTGCTAGTACTATATTAGAACCTTGTCTTTTTTTCCTTTTCGTTTGTTCATAAGTGGTATGAATATTCATTGTGCCAGTTGGTGCCGTGTTAAACATTAATAATTTTAGTTTGAAAAAATTAAAATAAATTYAAATCATTATATTCTAACCGTGTCGAATTTTGTTCAATATCTTACTATATATATTGTCATAAGAAATAAAAAGTAATGTTCGAAAATAGATAATCGTGCATTATGCAATTTTCTTCTCTCACGGCAGTGACGCTACCAAATATCAGAAGCAATGATCAGAAATAGCTAATTAAATGAAAAATGTAAATAGTAAATATACCTTTGTAAATTAGGGTGATGAAAGTTTGGAAAGCTAGAGATTAAAGTAAAAGAGGAAACCAGGATGATGAAAATTAGGGTAATGGTGATGGATAGGCTGACATATGATTAAAGATGAAAAAAAATTAAAAATTTAATTTATTGCATATGAGTAATTAAATATAAGTAATATATGTAATATAAATAATTAAATATAATAATAATATATGTGATTTGACAAAAAAATTAAATCACATCAAATTTGTGACTTCAACCCAACTTAAATCAAAATCAAACCAATTTAAAAGCAAAATCAATTTGATTCGATTTCTTGGACACCCATAATAAATAACTTGCTACAGGGTCCTTCATATTTAGTACTTGTCTCTAGTAGTACTAAATTAGAATTGTCTTTTTTGTTTTCTTTTATTATATCAATATTTGTCTTCGCTAGTCCTATATTAGAATTGTCTTTTTGTCATTTTTTTAATTATATTAATACTTATCTTTTCTAGTACTATATTAGAGGCGTTTAAAAAAGAAAAATTGACACCGCATAAATCAACCAGATTGACTGTACAGTTTTAGCTTTGAATTAATTTGATTTTGATTTAAGCTGAATTGATAGTATGATATCAAAAAATCCTAGAAACGTATTAAATTAAATCACTTATATTACTATTATATTAATTATTTATAATAACCAAGTTGAAGGACTCATATGCAATAAACTAAATTTTAAAATTATTTTCATCTTTTTTTTAATACCAGTGCCTAGCTTGCCCAGTTAATACAGTTTGAGAATTATGTGTAAAGATATTCGTTAAATTATGCAATATTTCATCGTTCGCCTGCACTTTATAAGAATTGAAATCTCGACCTTTTGATTAGAAAAAAATTGCAAAATTTACAATATCAATTTCCAAACATTACTTCTTATTTCTTACTTTATTTTGTACACAAAATTGATGCAACCGAACGTAATAATTTGAAATTTTTAATGATTTAAATTGATTTTAAAATTTTTAAAACGACTTTATGAACGCTGAACACACCTAGTCGCAATACATATACTCTGGTGCAGCACAKTCGGCCTTGAGGGCCGAAATGGTGGATGCATATCGTAGTTGGAGGCCCACTAATACAGAATAAATCAGCGAACGCCATATGATAATCAATGACTTGGATTTATAATAATCTCGATGTCGAAAGGAGAGTTATTATGAAAATCACCCAGAACAAAATACGATGGGGCTCCGACCGTGGACTGTACTTAAARCATCGATATAAATCTTGATACTTTGGGCCCAAAAACAAGTGAATGTAGGTTAAGAATATTTGACCAGCTTCTTAAATAGAGGCCCAACATTCCTGCTCTCATGTTAGTCCAAACATTATTTCAGATACTGTTGTCATAAGGTGAGAAATAAAGTTTCTATCATAATCTCATTTTGAAGGTTCTAAAGTCAATGTCAGATGTGCGATCTCCATGAGATGACACTATGTCTAAAGTCAATGTCAGACGTGCGATCTCCATGAGATGACACTATGTTAGAAAGCGCTAAAATCATACGTAGTAAATGAGTAAAAAACGAAACTAAACATTTTTTACTGCTATCCATTCTCCGTTCAATTATATATTTTAACCAATTGAACAACTAAATATTAGGACGTTTTATTCTTCATCAATTCGAGAAGTAAAGATTTCGGTATCYTGATCAATATTATGAGAGCCTCGCTCGATTTAAAATCCTTCTTAATTCAAATTCGTAATAGCGAGAGCTTAATATTTCGAATATTTATAATTATCAAAAATTGAATTAGCTAGTTATCATAATTATCAGTGGATGGATATATATCCTTTTAACATGTGATGTTGGTGGATGGGGAGACAACTAAATTGACCTCTTTAGTTAGTTAAGCCAATAAATTAATAAATTAGACATTTGAAGATGAATAAGTAACTGTTAGGAGAGGAGTAAATTTCAAATCATCATCTTTGAGTAAATCATAACATGTACCCCCCTCATTCTTTTATCAAATTAATTACTATCCATGTGCTCGTGTCCAAGGCCAATCCACCTTTTTAGCTCTTCCTATTGGATGTTTCTATATGTAGCTGAAAAGATTTTGTAAAAATTATATTTTTCTTTTAATATATTACAAAAATTAAATTCACATTTCAATTTTAAATATTTCTAACCAATCAAAATACCGTATTTTACATAAATTGAACTATTGCGTACTTGATTGTTCAGTGGCCCATGAAATCTAATACAAATTGATATTAAGTAATCGGCCCAATTTTAAAAGCATCACTGGTACAGTTTGGGCCTAAAAAGAGGAAGGGATCGTAGATGTATTCTGCCCTCGACCTTTTCATGTTAGACTGTCATAAATAAAATATTATATGTAAATATATTTAATTCTTTTAATATTTTTTCGATATATATATAAACAATAGATGTTGGAGGATCAATAATGAAACCAATGAAACCAAACTGTTGGTTAATATTGACAAATCTGATATGGTTCACACACTTTGAGGTATCCAATATGAATAAATGGGATAGATTATCAGGAAAGGAGATGTTTAAATCCAAAAACGTATTATCACATAATAAGGTTTATAGTAAAAGATTTAAAGTATTTTACTTTCATTGATTAATAAAGTATTTTATACTAATCTCTCGTGCACAAATTTTTTTTCTTAAAATTCGATATTTTTGAATGAGTGAAACTAATTCTAATTTAATTCGAATTATATTCATAAAGTTTGATTCTTATTCAAGGAAAAATATAATTCAAACCTCTTTCGATGTGACGGTGTATACTGACAAATCTAGAGTCCAAATAGAAGACAAGATAAATGTAGAATTTATTGATATATATGGAGTGGTGAATTATAATATTTGAACTTTAAATCAAAAGAATATGTCTTCTAATCGAATATTATCTTGAACGCGTTTCTTGTTATCCAAGTAATCTATTTTACTGAACTTCTTATAGTGAGTCGATTAATTATCTATTTGGGCTATCTTGACAAATACGATTCAGTCTGAGACGAGTTTAATTTATATGAGCTTAATATAATTTGATTCATCTTTCATAATACGATGAATTGATTTCAATCAACGATACAACTTTACTTGATCCAAAACAAACAAGTTTTTTTGGCTAAAATTATACAATAATCATGATTAAGTAAATTTAATATTCGAAGATAATTTTAAGTAAAATTAAATATGAAATTTAATGATCGGGTTAACATTTAAAATTGTCGAGATTTGATACCGTGTAATGTAGGGAAAATGGTTACAGGAAAGGTGCAAAAGGGAGCGGCGACGAGCTTTGGGTCCTTTCGTTCCTGCAATCACGCAAAAGGTTGGCTCCTCAGTTGTGTGCACGTAATAATGGGTTCCGTGTCTTGCTTTTTGGTGCGCGTTTTTTTTTCCGGTCAAATCACATATCTGCTTTGGGTGCGTTTGTGAACCCCTCCTGCTTCCCTTTTACAGCGTGACCTTCCCTTTACCAACCCTAATCTTTTCCTTCGTACTACAGTCTACAGATCAGTTTCCAGATGGGAAGGGGAAAACGGCAGCGAAAAGGAACAACGAGGCACACACCAAAGAGTAGTTTGGGATCAAATAAGCTTAACAAATGGACATTGTCCCACAATTCTGTAACAAAATTGACTACTTCCTCACTTCTTACATTACCGAAGACTGGAACATCCTTCTTCTTCCTCATTCTAGTTAGTCATAATTACACTGATGTGATGCGCAGCCTAATCTTTAACCATTGGAGTTTTTTTGGCTTTTTGCATCATCAAGAATGGAAGGAATTTTTTGTGCCCTACTCGAAATTTTTAACTTTTGACTCTTCACACTTTGCTTGTTATATTCACAATATTACAGATTACATCAAATAACGTCATAGATACCTAAATAATTAGAAAAATGATTCAAAAAATTGTCAATATAAACACTTTTGATTTTTTTGAAATGGGATTGAGATTAACTAGGAACACCCTTCATAGACCAAAGGATAAATCTACTAAAAAGTTTAATTCTAATACAAGACTTTTTCAAGAACTAACTCCAGAGATAGTGCCATAATGAGAGGAAAATATATAAAGGCGATAAAGAGAAAGGAGATACACCATAATCTTCTACTTTTCTTTTCTTGAATAGTAATAAGTAGGCATAGTATTTTGTATTTTTATTTTTTCTATTTTTAAGGACAGTTAATGTACGACCGGCCGTAACTACCTCTGCTTTCCCTGTCTATCCAGACTCCACTGTGCATGCCATCCCGTCACTGCACTCACACGCACTGCTCTATGTTTGCTGGAGTCTGCTCTCTCTGGGACTGAAGGAACAAAGGGCTTGTAATTTTCCTTCTCAACCACCTGGTCCCTCGGTTATAGTCCCAACATAATCATTTCATCGCACCCTCCATTATATGCTTAAAGTTGCAAAAGGTCGCCAGATTCACCCTATAACTAGAAACAGGGTCCGACTCCGAGATTACACTTTCACTGAAACTGAAGAGCTTAGTTTGTTCTAGTTATGGCTGAAGACGCAGAATCGGCTATGTCAGAGACCAAGAAGGTCATCAACCCGAGAGTTGAAATCGATACTTCTCCTCCTTTTGAGTCGGTTAAGGAGGCTGTAGACCGTTTTGGTGGCGGCTGTCCTTGGTTGCCGCATCACTTGCTTGGTTTAGCTGCTGATCAAGTAAGTTCTTTTCCCTTCGTTTAGCTGCTAATTACATTAATTGAATAGAGCCACTAGTGCTAGAAAGCTTTGTTGGAGTTCCTCTTTTCTAACTTGAGGTTAAGGAAGGTATAGAATTTCATAAGCTCGCAAGRATACTGGAGGTTTACTTAGTTCCCTGCAACCTTCAAGATTTCTCCTGGGAAGACAATTTCTGCAGACAGTATTACTATAGGATTAGTGAATTCCCACTTCTTGATTTAGTATTTGGAGTTACTATGAGCTTTTACTATTGGGACAATTTTTCTAAGTTTAAAATCAGCCAAAATGCTCCTATGAACTTCGTTGCGACCATAATTCACATAACCTAAAACAGAGGCTTTTCAGCAATTCTTGAAGATTTGATGTTAATAGTTTTCAGTTTATAGCTTTCGGCACTTTCAATCTTCATGCTCAAGGATTTCCTAGTCTTATTTGCGTGGTAATCAATGTTCATATCCTTCCTTACTAGCACTATGTATCTCAATGGAATTTGAATGTTATGGCAGCATGGCACGGATGTGTTCGGCATAGATAAAGTGGAGGAGCAAGCTGCGCAGTTGGAGAGAGATTTAATAATGAAAGAGCAGGAAACACTTCGTGTCTTGAAGGAACTGGAAGCAGCAAAAAGATTCGTAGAAGGACTAAAAGTGAATTTAGTGCATGAAGTATCTGCTTTCACGGAAAGCCCGGATTTAAAAGCACAAGTCCAGAATTCAGCTGGGAGATTGACCTTGTGTCCAGCAGTGTCACCTGGTTTAATTTCAATGGAACTGAACCAGGCAAAGATGCATCTTAGCAAGACAACAACAAACCTGGCTCTAATTCGTGCTTCGGTCGAATCTCTAAATAAAAAAATGAGAGCAGAAAAGATTTTGCTTGAAAGGAGCAACGAAAGAAAAATCCCTAACTCTGCTGGGGTAATGCCTGTTGAGGAGAATTATCGTGAATGCATAGCAATACAAGACAACGACCACCTTGTTCGAGCAACTGAGAAGACCAAAAGTTCGATGAATACCTCCAACGAGCTCCAAGAACAGAGTTTTGAGGCTGAGCAGTTCAAGAAAATGACTGAGGCTTCTAGATATGAAGTCATGAAGGCCATGGCGGAGATTGAACGAACCAAGACAAGTATCAAAATGGCTGAAATGAGATTAACTGCTGCACGAAAGATGGAAGAAGCAGCTAAGGCGGTGGAAGCTATTGCTCTTGCTGAAAGAGATTCCCGATTGGATTGGAACTGTTCACCGGAGATGTGTTTGAACAAGTCCGAAGGAATCACTCTTTCATTTGAAGAGTACACTGCTCTTACACATAAGGCTCAACAAGCTGAAGAGCTATGTAAGACCAAATTTATGGACTCCAATGCCATGTGCCCTACTGATGGAAGAAATCAATCTGAAGCAGCCAATGTGAAGAAGTTGGAGACGACAACAACGACAACAAAAGAAACCAGACGCAGCAAAAACTCACTTGAACAGGCACTGGACAATGAAGATCGTCTTGATAGAAGAAACTTAGGATTTAATGATGACTCTTGTCAAACATCAGAGCATGACCAAATGGAACACTCAGGACAAAATTCAGGCAAATTCAGGTTTAGAAACTCCCATCCATCTGCTCATAAAAGGTCGCAGCCACTCAATGGAAGTGAATCAGAAGAGATCAAAGATAAATCTGTACCAGTTTATAGGTCAACCATTTCCATTGGAGACATCCTTAGCAGGAAGCTGATTCTTCAAGATGATATCGTTGTAGGAAAGCATGTGCAAAGTCATGCTGAAAGACAAGAAGTGTCTTTAAGCCAAATGCTCCGGGAACAGAGTGGACTGATAATGAAACCTACAAAATCAATGAAAGATGGCAGCGCGGAGAAGCAATATTATGCACAGAGGAAGAAATTTGGATTTATTCATGTAACAATCCCAAGGCAAATCAAGAAAAAGGCACAGGTTCTAAATCCAAGATGAAGATGACATACATGAACTAAGTATCAGAAGGATAGAGTTTGCTCCCACATATTAATTACCCCAGGTTAATTGCTTGCTAATCTTTTTGTGTGTTAGGCGTTGCTTCTCCTGTGTTTTTGTTATGCTGCCAGTGGGGAAAATAATTGGTATCAGTTGGGCTATTGTTTTTCATTTTATTGTATTTACAGATTACAGTGGTTGATAGCAGTGTGATATTTATATCATTGTCAATAATTTATAGCAATTACAACATTTGGAATCTATCTTTTTCATATATTTCTTGAATATTGATTTATGAACACTAAATAGCCAAAAGATATCATGCATCAAAGAGAACAGGACAATTACTGAATGATGCTCTGCTGTCACCAGCGCCAAGGCGTAAGAGGACAGAACAATTACTGATCACCTTCATTGGAACGGCGATATGGCATATATCTATGGTCTTTTGCAGCATTTTTCTTTCTCTTTTTCTCGATAAAAGATTCAAGCTTCCTACTGCCTGAAAGATCGAAATTGGATTGGAGGTTAAAGCTAATTCTAATAGTAACTTCCCTTCAATGGCATATAAAAATCTCAGAACAGTCTGTACCTTCAGATCCTTATATTTCTTAATGAGCTTTTGCTTCCGAATTTCAGCTGCAATAAACAAACAAAAWGGAGTCATTAAGTAAAAGTAATAGAGATTCTCGTTCTATAAGAACACCAATCAATTACTTGAGCATACATCTGCTGAAATATTAACAGCTTACTTTACGAAGTGAACAGCTCAGGCCTCGGGTGTACTCCACCCCTCCCTCCTCAAACTTACTTATGGCTATCTAATATCTGATTGAGTGCTTGCCAATTTACTACCTGAAAACTTTACTGTCATCATGAGACCACATGGACAGGAATATGGTCAAAAGTGTCATAATCAACAGCCTTTTTCAGTTGACACTGTAGAGATAGATCGCACTATCGTTGAATCTTTTGGCTCAGATCTCCTCCGATAACATCTGATTCCGCCTAAGAAACGCTATCAGATGCACCACCAATCGGTCTAAGGGGTAATTCAACCACAAAGAGTCACAAAGACTTCTTTACCGAATGCCTATTCAGAAGAATTCAAACAAGTCGAGAGAGAATACAGTGTTAGAGAATCAAGGATCCCTTTTGAAAGATAAGTTAACTTTTACGGCCCAGCCAATAACAATATATGTATTGGCCTATTAGTGCTTTGGCCATAAGACAAAACCTTATTGGTCCATTGATTCTTGGCTAATAAGGTTTAACAGTCTCCACCCTTGGACCAAGGCAATGCATCTGATAACAACGGAATTACAGGACATCATCATCGCCAAACCATTGCTTGTAAAATCACAAAAGACAATACAAGTAATGGATGAGTACACAGAAAGTATACTCAAACCACAAAGGTCGGGGCAACCACACACAAAGCAACCAAGTCCCCAAGGGACCGAACTCTACCAGAGGGTCATTGAGTTATAGACATGTAATCGTCAACCGTCAATTAGCATATGTCAAAGTTAAGGATTCTTTGACACGAAATGAGTTTTTCAACTGGCAAACACTTRGTACCCATATAAGCACGATTGAATTCCGAGGGAATTTTTTCCAACTGCACTTGGAAAGAAACATAACAGTACTTTGCAATATGGTTCATATATTATAATATTGATGTAGAGAGTAATGAACAAAGCAAGCATCATGGCGAGTCAGCTACGAGCAAATAAAGAATTCTTCAAGATGTACTACAGATGATTTTCTTAATGCACAAAGATTCTTGAGAAAAGAATTAGTTGAAACCTCAAGATCATCAGGAACTTAAGAAAAGACAAGAAACGTATTTAACAACGAAAATTGACCAGAAAATTAATCTCAAGTTGTGTGTATCGAATTTCCAGTGCTGGTGAGAGTATTTCTAACATTAATTCTTTCGACTGTGTCGACAGCCCTGCTCAACAATATCACGAATGTAGTGAAATTTAACATCCATATGTTTAGTCCTATCATGGAAAACAAGATTTTTGCACAACTGAATAGCAGATTGACTATCAAAAAACATAACCGCATGCTTATCAACAAAACCGATTTCAAACAACAAAGCCCTAAGCTAAACAGCTTCTTTAAAAACTTCAGTGGCAGCTACATACTCAGATTCAGTTGTAGATAAAGCAACAATGGGTTGAAGTTGAGACTTCCAACTAATGCAAGAACCACACAAAGTAAACACATAGGATGTAGTAGATCTCCTATTGTCTCTATCGTTATTATAATTGGAATCAACATAGTCAACTAACTTAGTATCACCATGAAATTTGGAGAAACTCAAACCAACATTGACAGACGATTTCAAATACCTTAAAAGCCACTTTAAAGCATTCCAATGAGGCATACCAAGATTCGACATGTATTTACTCAAGCAACTTACTGCATATGCAATGTCAGGCCTAGTGCTAAYCRTGAGACACATAATAGATCCTATAGCATTCGAATAAGGCACATTATTCATTTCATTTATTTCAGTTTCAGACTTGGGAGACTRATCCTCTCTTAACACAAAATGGGGAGCAAGAGGCACATTCGCAGATTTAGCATTAAGGGGATGGCTGAGCCCGTAAAAGTTGAACTTATCTTTCAAGGGGATGCTGGTTCTCTAACACTGTATCTCTCYCGACTTGTTTGAATTCTCTGGATAGGCATTCGGTACAGAAGTCTTTGTGACTCTTTGGGTTGAATTGCCCCTTAGACCGATTGGTGGTGCATTTGATAGCATTTGTTAGGTGGAATCAGATGTTATCGAAGGAGATCTGAGCCAAAAGATCCAACAATAGTGCAGATCTATTCTCTACAGGAAAGAAAAACAAGAGACTCCAAAACAAAAGAAACTTTATGCATGAAACTGTTTTATACTTTATTGTTCACTTACTATCCTTGCTGTGCGAGTCTTAAGTTCATTTATGACTTCTAGGTCATTTGATTTCTTCAGCTGTTTCTTTAGTTCCTGTGAATGCCAACAGTAACCATCAACTTAAATAGGTTCAAGGAAGCTAAAAGGAATTGAGGAAGTTACTGGTTCTAAATAACTGAAAATCTACCTCTTTCTCAGCCGGAAGTTCATTCTCATACAGAAATTATAYCTTTTCCTAAACCTACAAGATCAACATTTTTTTTTCAATCATTAGTTCAACAAAAAGCAGCCAAATCCTGGGCAAAAGATCCATAATAACTGCTAATGATGAAGTATCTTGCAACACCTGCAAATTCAATCTTTTATTCCTAGGCATGCAACTTGATAATTCCAGTTTATACATCTCATATATCTCTCSTGCAATCAAGGAAATAACTAATGCAAGAGAGACATAGAGGTTTATCCTTCAATATCATGTTCTCCACATAATGTTTCGAAATGAGGATCGTGCACTACCTGAGCAGACAAAGTAATGAAAGAATGTGTAAAATTTTATACAAAGCTTTCCGTCGGATCATTCAGAAAATTGCTGATGAGAGTTGTAAGCCTAATAGCACCAAATAAAAACACCATAAAAATATACATGTAAAGTTACAAGACACTTCCAAATAAATTTTACCAATAGAACAAAGTATCATTCATGATTTCTTATTTCTTAAATTGTGCTTAAACAGTCTTCAAATCTCAAAATTTCAAAAAATTGAAGGAAACAAGCTCAGTGAGATGAATAAGTAAAATGAGGAATAAGTTGAGTTGGTTGTAGTAAGCACAAGGAGAAGTATCATTAGTAAAACCATACACACTTTTCCTCCCTAAGTCCTAATCCGTGTGGCATCTACCTCATTAATCACAGATGACAAGCAATTACACTCAAACTAATAGCTAGTGGTCACTTTGTAGGCCTGTACAAGTTCAAAGTCAAGAAGATACCATAGTGTAAAAGGAAAAAGGTGAATAGGCAGAGCATTCTTCTGTTGTCCTTACTGCCTGAACCAAAATTAACAAGAAAAACTACCTTAAGTATGCCATAAATAGAATGACAACACTGGATGCCATCAAATTGTTATGTACCACAGACCAGAACTACCAAGAGCCAATTTAGCACAATTCCATCCATAAAGTAAAGAATATTCAAGCAAGATGGTTATTTTCCTCTGAACAAACTAAATAATTACTTAAACACCACCTAAAAGAAAATTGAAAACAGAACCTTGAAACTAAACAATTTTTCCAAAGAAAGCAACTGAAATAAAATTGTCTAGCATTGGTCCTGATCTTTTTAGGAAGCCGGATGACTTCTCTAAATCTAGTAACAGGTTTCTTGCTACTCATCTCCACTGGCCTTGATAGAAATTTCAAACCAAAAGCCAATAAATTTTTTCAATCAAAAGAAAACAGAACCAAAAATCCAAAGTAAAAGAACATAATTCAGGAAAGAATCATAAGAAAAGCCCAAACCTATTCTTAGTGGCCCGACCACCGCCCTTCTTCTCAGAACTGAACTTCCTGTATACCATCTCTGTGCCATCTGACCTCGCTCGCTGCAGTTCCCTGAACGTCGCTTCAGCTAACTCCTTCTCCATTTCTCCCTCCTTCAGTTACAATTTACTAACTTTATGCATATGTAGATAAATGCACAGGATTGTCATAAGGATAGAAATATATCTATATACTTACATCCTCAGAGGAATAAACATCGTCCTCAGTTTCCTCAAATTTGATCTTGCTTGAGGTTGCGACAGTTGAGTCCCGTTTCTTCATTGTGATTTTTATGCGAATTGGAGCTTAGGAATGTAGAATTTGGTAACAGTTCAAGAAAAATTGAAGTGACCGTAAATACAAGTATCCATTGCATAAATGTGCACAAGATTACACATACATAAAATGCAAAGCGCTATCCAAGGAATGCAAACAAAAGTAATGACTGTTATTTACAAGAATCTATACCCTGATAGCCTAAAACATATAAGCATAGTTTAATCACATTTATAAGTAAAAGCTCAATAATAAAAGACATGAATACAGAAGAACAGTCATATCTTACCCTATGCAACAGTAAAATACACTTGGTGGTTATTTGGTGGAAAGTCTCTAAATTAATAACAGAACAAGATGATGAAAGGCGATACATCTGAAGCAACGTTGCTCGAATTGTTAAAGAACCAGCTAAAATAGCATTTGGATGTCTGCTAGGTTTATTATTCTAATAAGATGAGATATCACTATGTTGCTAAAACAAAAACTTGCTGGTCGGGGGGCAGATACGTTTGGGTAAGAGGGTAGCAATATGTTGACAACAAATTTTCATAGTACGAAATCTAGTTTACACAAGCAATGAAGGCTGATAAAGGGAGAACGTCTTCTCGTTCTGGAAAACATGTTTGGGACGTCTACAGCATCCCTTTTTCATTTTAAGAAGAAGATAACAGAAATGAAGCAAGCAAAATGCATTTTAGAAATCATCCACGTTCTCAGAAACAAAATTTTGATTTTATAGATGCAATTCATATGGGCTAAATTGGAGGCCTTCTGCCCAGTTCTACACTAGCCCAAAGGACAACCATCTTACCAGCTAACTAAAAAACAAAATGTAGAACCCCTTACTTGTTACAGAATACAACCCTATTCTCTGCCCTTCCAAATATCTGCCTAGAACATATATCACAAATACAATATGTTTCAGAATTGCCTCGACTAACTGGAAACAAAAAGCAATTTATAAACAGATAGCTAAGGAAACCAAACAATTCTCAAAACTACATGCAATGCCAATAAAATCAACTAATATCAAGAAAAGAGAATAAAAACAGAAAAAGTAAATAAATAAATAAATTACCTATGGAGTCAATACAAAGAACAGAAGAAGAAGACATAATTCCTACAAAAATCCCCACACTACCAATACAAAATATCAGGGAAGAACCTGCTCCCTCTCAATTCCTGATGGAGAATTGCTTTTCGCGGCTATTTCAAATAGCTAAAATGAACTGGATTAAAGCTTTACTTTGTTGAGAGAGATTGCAGAACCCAAGCAGAATCTCCACGATTTGATAAACCTTATGTAAACAGCTATGGCAGGGTTTAAGCTTAAGCCTATAAATTAGCCATTTGGCATTGAATYCCCTATCATTAATACCTTTGAGTTTAGCCCCCCTGAACTTTGTAATTTCCTCTTCCCCAAGAATGTATGCTACTTTTTTTTTTTTTTCTTTGGAAAATAATATGTGCTACTTTAATTCCATATTACTCCTAGATAGATTGTATAATTACATGTTTCTGATTTCATCTTTAGAATATCTCGCTCACTGTAAAATTACCTATTATGCATAATAATATTTTATGTTAAAATAATTAATTTGTAAAAAATTAATTATTTTAAAATACATAACTAGAATACATCAATCTTCACTTAACACTAGTTATTGTCTTATACATTGCATGTATATTTATTAAAATTTTAAATCTAGATAATTCTTAAATGTAAACTAAAGAATTAATTTTTATTAAAATTATTATTTCAACGGTTAAAATTTTATTTTTGATCCATAAATTAGAAAAACAATCATCTAAAGCTCATACAAAACGTTAATAAAAGTGTTCTAGTAACAAAATTTTCATTTTACATTAGGAAAATTGAGGGTTGCCGAAAGATTACGCTTCCAAAAATATAAGACTATCTTGAATGTCATCATTGCAAAATTAGGGGACCTTTTTGAAATTTAAAGAAGAATTGGGGGACTATATTCGCAATACCCTGTACTTCGACCTCTAATTGCTGTAAGGTTTTGGTAGGGTCCTACAACGGCAAAAGAATGTCCTTATACAGAACCAAAAGAAAAGAAGTAAGCCCGAACACTTATTCAGATCCTCCCTGTCCTCACCGAGAACCGCCCAATTCCTCCACCATCTTCCGGAGGTCGTTTGGCGGCTACTAAACTTTTAGGCTAATTCCCTAACACGCATTTCCTTCTTTCCCTTCTTCCTTCTACCGCGGATGCTCTTGATAGCTCTCTCTGACTGCAGTGGATAATTTGCAAGCACAAGAGGTTGGCCATATCCTAAGGTGATGATAATAGGGATGATATTAACAGTAATGTTTTTTCTTCAGTCCTCCCGCTTATATCTCTAAGCTGCAAAGTCAGACGTGCGAAGTTTGGCRCAGTCCTGTTTTTATTTATTTATTTTTATATTCGTAAATATTTCTGGTTAAATTTGAACAGATTCTTACTCTGACTCGTACCCTGTCTGTATAATTGGTTTAATTGTATTTTATACAATTCCAGGGCCATTTTTAGCTTTTTAGGCATTGGAAGTGATGGAGTTCTGCGATTGCCTTTAAATCGATTCTAAGATTCTTTTCTGGATTATGGATACCATCTATTGGGTTTTGTTTTCTGATTACCTCTTTTGGGGCTACTTGCTGGGTTGATGGAAAATGAACTGAAGGGGRAATTATATTGGACTCCTAGGTTTGTGTTCTCTTGTGACTTTGTGGAAACTTGAACGTATGGTCCATTTAGTTTTAAACTCAAGTGAACTGAATTTGAATTCTTGGGACCAATCGAACTGGATGGACGAGAGTTTTTTCCTCATTACAATTGGGAGGGTAGATTGAAAATTTTGTGAAAAGGAAATGGTGGTTGGATCATGGATTCATCATCCAGAACCATCCCACACTATAGATGGTGAAAATGGGTTGATTAGTTTCGGCATTAGGCTAATAAGTATTTTCTAATCCTTCTATTTGCTTGCTGCTCTTAAATATTGGTGGCGTTTTATACACAGATTCTTTTGGCAGCTCTAATGGAACACGGATCGTACCAAGATCAATCAAAGGCGACATTTTCATTGACAGATGAGGATCATACCCTTGCAAATTCTATTAGATTTGTTCTTAATCAAGAGTGAGTTCTATCTCCAATACCGAACACAAACTCCGATTCTTGCATACCCATACTAATCTGGGAGCTTGTATTATTTTGCAGAATTGTATGCTCATATTTATTTTGTTTCTATTGCGAAATTGATGAATGAAATCAATGCTAAATTCTTGCAGTCCTAGAGTGACAGTCTGTGGCTACAGTATTCCACATCCTTCCGATGCCCGAGTGAATATAAGAGTCCAGACAACAGGTGAAACTTTCACATGAATTTTGATTTTGGATGTATATGGGGGATTTTCTTGTGGCTCTGTTGGCTATAGTCTTATTACATGACCATTTTTTTTTTATTTTTTTTCCCTTGTAGTGCTTTTCAATAATCAAGTGATGAGTAGTATGATCTATGGTTATGGAATTCAACATCCAATTAAATTATCTACTCTAATTTTTTCTTGTATGTAGCATATATCATAATATATTCTTTGGGCAGTATTTTTGCTTCGCTTCAATTAAGTTTGCTCTCTCTGCCTTGAACACCTAAGATTCTTGTGCTTTGGTGAGCTTTGCACCTCTCACTTACTACGTTCTGCAGCAAAGTTAGTTCTAATATTCAGTTATCACAGCTTAGATATCACCTATGAGAATGTTGCTAAAACCGGTTTCTATGTTCATATTCAGAAGCAGTGGGTACAAAATGATGGGCCGAGCAGATTTCTTTGAAATATTGCATTATCATTCTAACTCTATTTTTTCAGTTATAAACCCTTGGCAAGCTCTTGTGTTTAACGCATTTGATGAATTTCGGATGTAGCAATCACCTCTCAGCACTATTATCTACTACCTTGCCATAATTTAACTCTAATTTGGTATATGTTTTTGTAGAAATTACTAGAATCTAGCAATGGTTCTTTGACCCTTGAAGCTTCCCCAACCTCTATTCTATATTTGATAGGAATATCTTAGTGAACTCGGTCTCTTTACTTAATTTGTAGTCGACCATCTCATGTCTACATGACTGATTGCAGCCGATCCAGCAAGCGAGGTATTAAAAGATGCATGCCAGGATCTAATGCTTATGTGCCAGCATGTCAGAACCACCTTTGAACCAGCTGTTAGGGAATTCAGGATGGAACAAGAAAAGAAGAAGAAGGAAAAAAAGAAAAGTGAGATTCAGAAAGGAATACATGTCATGGATATCGGAAAATGACCAGCATGAATCTCTTGCCACCGATTCTTCTTGCTACTGGTTGGGAAATTTGATTATGCCTATTTATATTGGTCCTACATGTATTGATCACATATTCATGAAGATTTTGACAGTGAGTTTAGATATTCAGTAGTACCTTGGTTTAAGGATGAGCATCATTTTTTAGATAAACCGCACATCAAGGTAAAATCTTTTATAGTTATGCTCAAACTCTTCAGGGTTATTTTCACAATAAGTGACCACCATTGTGGAGTTACTAGATTTTTACTTGTACTGACTTTGAACTTGGCTCCTATAAACAACCATATGAAACTCTAGCATTGTAGTCCAGCMATGGTGATCGAGCCTTTCCACGACAAGAGAAAGCTCCAGACACTCATTTCTTTTTGGGAATCCGGGCTTGCTAAAATCAAGAGAAAACAAGAAGAAATCCATTTCCATATTGCCAAAGAAGATATATAAAACATATGTCTATTACAGACGGTGGGAAAATTGCATTGATTGAATAAAGAAAACGCCAACCTGAGAATCTTCAAAATGAAGAAGGCATGCCAGAAATTACGAATGCAGAATCATACAGGGGAGCAGGAAATTCATGATAGACCATGCCAGAAATTTTGAGTCTCATTAAAAGCTATAGTATCTATTGATGCTGCCGAAACTAAACTAGCACCATTCTTTACCTCATTTGGCTGCTCTCCAGCAACACTGACAGCAGAGGAACCACAAAGYTCTGCATGAAACACACATACATTGCTACATAAATTAGTAGAAATTCAGTTAAAATGTTCTTGGAAATTGCCTATAGTTTGATGCGGTAATGTTTATGAGAAAAAGTTGGATAGTCAAATCTTGAAGTTGAGATAGTCTGACTTGAAATTTAAATTTTAACTAGAAATATTAGAACTCATTTGTTATGTATGATAAATGAGGAGCAATCAAGAGAAGGGTAATTTAATCTTTTGAGTATATAATTTAACTTATTTATTAGATCTCTTAATATGTGTGCAAAAACTTTAAAAGACAGGTAAAAAGAATAGAGGGAGTAGATACTACCTCCATAAAGACATGTCTCATTTGACAAATTTTCTTATTCCAAAAGACTTGTAGCATTATGAAATCAAGAGAGTATTTAATGATTTTTTTCCTTGTTACCTTTAATGTTATAGAAAAATCAAAAGTCAACATTGAGATTCCACCCAATTAATGAAAAGAAATGACTCACCAATAACTAATTTATTAATGAAATTAAATACGGTTAGATTAGTTATTCTCATATTTGTTGTAAATATATGGTGAATGATTCTTCTAGAAACTCTAGAAGCCCATGAAGTCCTTGGGTCTAACTTCTATCAATAGAAGGTTTTGGTTCACATCATAGTTAATAATAATCGGTCTAGGTTTCCTCCATACTTCTCTCTTGGATCTATCTATAAACTTCTCTTCCCCTTTTTCCCTCTTGTATTTCAACACATAAAGCTTTTGACGTGAGTGTCTACTTTCGGCTTTGAGCCTATACAAGGATAATTAGATAATATTGTATAACTTACTTCTATAAACGGCTTCAAATTAATTGAAGTATGCAATATATTAAGTATATGTGATGTTTTTTTTGCCTAAATTTCAAGAGGTTTGTATGATCTGTATTACAATTTTAATCTAATATAGATTTTGCATGACTTTCTTTTAAAAATGGCTTATTTTAATGAAATGCGTCAATGAAGAGTATAATATATTTTCTTAATGTTTCCTTAATGTGTCTTAATGTTTATATGTCATGTTATGTAATTGTATGCCTGTTTATGTCATTATATTGTTTCTTACATGAATATAATATGTTTTAGTTATTTACGTATTAGGTATTGTATGCCATATGCTAGATGTGACTTTGTATTTTATTTTTATTTTTAAAATCTTTGATACTAAATTTGTTATATATAGTTTACTTTTATGTATTATTATCCAATGATTATAACTTACAATATTCTTGAAGCATATTAAACTATTCCTTGAAGTGATAATAGTGTAAATTATTCACATTACATGTTCTTGAAGAACATCATAATATATTCCCGAATAATATTAATTAATTATTTAATCTCAAAGAGTATATCATAATTTAAATATGTATAAAAACTATCAAACTATTGTTCCTAGAGTAACAATATAATCCATATTATCGTTATTTGTTCTTGAAGAACACGGGATGATGATCTCAATATTCCTGAAAAATATTAAATTATATTTTTAATTAATATTATATGCTTCTGAATGGTATATTAGAATCTAAGTATTTTTAAAAAATATTGAATTATTACTCAATTAATATTATCTACCCCAGAAGGTACATTCCAATCTTATTATTCTTGAAGTAACAATATGCTTAATACATTATTATATTAAAAAAATATATTTTTATTATGCTCTCGAAGTAGCGCTTGTTTTGATAAAAAAATACTTGGGTGATGTTATATATAATCCCTCGAGAATTATGTGCAAAATATGTCCCGTTGACATTATCTCTTGCCTCTATTATGGAATTATCACCAAGTTTAAATTCGTTGCACTATATATTTGGCAAGAATTAAATGTTATAGACCCTTAATGCCAAAATCCACCTTAAAAGGGCATGGGAGACAATAAAAAAAGAAAAAAATAAATCCCGGCAAGATCATGAAAAAATAATAATTTCCCTTCATCATCATCTCCACAATGATTTGAAGGTAGACTACATTGTGTCGTATGACAACCATATAGTGGATTTCTACCAATAGATCAATCAAGAGAAAAGAGGGAGTGGAGATAAAAAGATAACAAGCTTTCTTTATCTTAATTGTTCGATTGATTTAGATGTCTCTCATCATTTTGTCGATCAAACAAAAGACATTGACCATTTAATTGGTGACGGTGAATTAGAAGATAAAAAGTAAAATTTTCTTCTTATGTATTTCCTTAGATGGATTTTGTTTAATTACTCATGGAGTTTTTAAAATTTTGGACTTTATTTAAGTTTTTTAAGTTTTTATATTTAAGATTATTTTGCTATTTGATTGATTTATTATTACATTAATATTTTTCTATAATTATTTTAAATGATATATTTGTAGATGGATTGAGATATTTATGTTATTGATAGTGCACCAAAGTTAACGTCAGTTGAAAAGAATGTTAACACAATATAAGGTGCACCAAAGTCAATTGAATGCTCCAAAAGAGCTTGTATTATCTTACCAAATGATACAAAATTCACTATAAGTGATGCACTCTATTCCAAGAAATTCAGAAGAATTTTCCTTAGTTTTAAAGATATTCGCTGCAATGAATACAATATTGAGATGATGCAAGAAAATGGTGAAGAGTATCTTTGTATAAACTCATTTTTATCTGAAAAGAAGTATGTAAGAGAAAATTTGTTAGCACTACCATCTACAGTGTTTTATGCATACATAAAAATAATTGAGTCAAACAATGTCACGAACCTGAAGTTCATTGACATAAAAAATGCATTAATAGTTCAATTCCCAAATTACACAATCAAGAAATACATCTTGATAATGTTGCTGAGCTTAGATCTCAAGCATTCGACGAATATTGTATATCGATTGGGGTTGAAGTTGAACATTCAGTTGCTAATGTCCATACACAAGATGGTTTATCATAATTTTTTATCAAACGACACCAATTAATTTTTAGACCATTATTTATGAGATCAAATCTCTCGATTTATGTTTGGGCTCATGCCATACTGCATGCTGCAACGTTGGTTCGAATAAGGCCAACTGCATATCATAATTATTTCCTAGGCAGCTTTTTTTTGATCGAGAACCTAATGTTTCTCACTTATGAGTCTTTGCTTGTGCTGTACAAGTAACAATTTTACCCCACAACATACCAAAATGGGTCCCCAAAGAAGACTTGAAATTTATGTTAGTTTTTGATTCACTATCTATTATTTCATATTTAGAACGATTAACGGGTGATTTATTTATGGCAAGATTGCAGATTGCCACTTTGATGAAATGACATTCCTAACTTTGTTAGGGACAAAATTACATCCTAAAAACAACATGATCTTTCATAAAAAGAAACAACTTTATCGCATTTTGATTCCCGAATTAATYATAATGAACAAGAAGTTGAAAAGATCATTCATTTGCAAAAAGTCATAAATTAAATCCTAGATGAGTTTGTGAACATAAAAAAAGTGACAAAATCTTATATACCAACAGAAAATGTTCCTACAAAAATTGATGTTCCTGTAGAACAAGTTTCCATAGCCATTGAATCTAATATATGCCAAAAGCATGGTCGATCAATTGGTTTCAAAGATTTCGTACCTCGAAAGAGAAAGATACAAGAGAAAAACCAATCAATAGTTCCAGAAGAACAAGTGAAAGAAAATATTGATCAAACAAATGAGAATATTGAAATTTCAACAAAACAACAAGTGTCCAAAAATAATGAAATATCAATAAATTACTCATTATCTCATAGATTGTGGGAGCGAGAAATATGTCATAGACAATATCTTCGTATTTAGTATGATCCTTGAGGTAATAAAAAATGAGGATCTTGAACTACAGTCCATTGAAGACTGTCAAAATAGAGATAATTGGCTGAAATGAAAAGAGGCCATACAAATGAAGTTGAATTCCTTGGAACAAAGAAAAGTGTTTGTACCTGTAGTTCGAACTTCTGAAAATGTTATCTCCATAGGATACAAATGGTAAAGAGAAATGATAAAAATGAAATTACRAGATACAAAATAAGACTCGCAGCACAAGGTTTCTCTCAAATACCAGGAATAGATTATGAGAAAACCTATTCTCCAATAAGGACACTATTACATTTAGATTTTTGATAAGTTTTGTTGTGTCACAAAGGTTTGATATGCACCTTATAAATATAATTACTACATATTTATATGGTTCACTTGATAGTAACATGTACGTGAAAGTCCTTGAACAATTTAAAGTGCCAGAAACAAATGAGATTTTTTTCCAAGAATACATTCTCAATCAAATTGCAAAGACTATTATRCGGATTAAAACAATATGGATGGATGTGATATAACCATCTTATCAAATATCTGATGAAGTAGGGATATAAAAATGATGTGTCAACTCTTGTGTTCTCATGAAGAAAAYAGATATAAGATTTTCAATTATCATAATTTATGTTGATGATTTATATTTCATTTGGACTCTTAAAGAGCTCAACAAGATTGCAAACTACTTGAAAAATGTGTTTGAGATGAATGATTTAAAGATAAAATTTTTTATCTTGGTTTGTGAATTGAACATTTCTAAGGAATATTTGTTCATCAATCCATATACAAAGAAGGTTTTAAAGCAATTTTATATGAACAATACACATCCATTGGCATCACCAATAGTTGCTAGGTTGCTTAAAGTTAATAAAGATCCATTTCGTCCACTTGAGGATGGAGAAAAGATTCTTGGTCTTGAAGTACCATACCTCAGTGCAATTGATGCACTGACTTATCTTGCAAATTGAACTCGACTTGACATAGCCTTTTTTGTAAATCTACTTACAAGATATAGTTCTACATCCACTCAAAAACAGTGGAACAGAATTAAGCATGTCCTTCGATACCTAAAAGGTACAATATATCTTCAAACAACTGAGAAATTATTGCAATCCATGAGGCAAGTTGAGAATGTGTATGGTTGAGGAATATGATACAACCAAATCCATTCGTCATGCGAATTAGCTTCAAYAAAAAAGGGTCCAACCATACTATATGAAGACAATGCAACTTGTATTGCACAACTCAAAAGAGACTACATCAAARGAGATAGAAGAAAATATATTTCTCCARARTTCTTCTATGCATACGAGCTTAAGAAAAGTGCCGGCATCGATGTTCAACAAATTCGTTCAAGTAATAATGTGGTTTATTTACTAAAGCATTGCCAGGGTTTATTAAAATTAAAAACTAAAGGGCGTTAAGCATATGAGAAAGATGCGCCCAAGTACCCAACCTAGTAAAGGGGGGCCTTGGGCTCGAAAGCCGGCCTTACTCAACAAGCACCTTTCTTTATTAGTAAGGTTGCTTGTTTCCACTCATTGAAGATTCAACATCAACATTCAGAAAGTTGATACACTAAATTGGAATGCATCGGCTCAAGGACATTCAATGATTAGGGAGTAGCTGTACTCTTTTTTCTTCATTTAGGTTTTGTCCCATTGAGTTTTCCTAACAAGGTTCTAATGAGACAACAATTAAGTACTTAAACTTCAGCTGCACTTCTCTCTTTTTTTAGGTTTGGTTTATTTTTTCCATAATTTTTCCAAACAAGTTTTTAGGAGGTAGTTATTGTATATATTAATTCAAAAGTGAGTGTTGTAAATATATAGTGAATAATTCTTCTAGAAACTCTAGAAGTCCGAGAAACTCATGAAGTCTTAGGCCCTAACCTATATAAATAGAGGATTTTGGTTCATATCGTAGTTAATAATAATCTATCTATGATTCCTTCCTACTTCTCTCTCTCAAATCTACTTATGAACTTATCTTCTCCTTTTTCCTTCTTATATTGCAACACATCTAATATCATATACATTTTTGAAATTTTTTATCGTGTGTATATAATTTCATATTGCGATATGTAAATCAAAATGGAAATAATAATTATTTTGAAACGAAGCACGTATTAGATCAAATTAATGTGAATAAACTATAATTAGAATCTTAACAAAATTTTAAAAATAATATTTTCTGATTCATAATAAATAAATAATAAAATTATTAACAAATAGTTTTCAATCTATATTTACTTAATTACCCTAACATGTAGTGGACAATAAACAAGTAGAATTTCTTTGATAGTTAAGCGACGGCGATAACCTTGATATACGCAGGAATAAGCAGTTAAAAGTTTTCACGAAAAGTACTTCCGCTTAAACTTCTATTTGTTTGTGGCAAACGCATCTTACGTCAGTCAGTTCCATACATCAGGAAATTCCTGAATTACCCTTCTTTTTCCTCCTAAAATTATTACTTCCCAAAACGCTTCTTACGCCGAACATAATAATTTTCTTCACGACCAGAAAGGGCTATTTTCGCCATTAGGGACAAAAAGACATCCTTCATCATATATAATGGACATCTTGGCGGCGGACTACTCGTGGAGTGTGATGATTGTGCTCCCATCAAACCAACTAAAGTGGGACAGGTCTCCCTAATAGAGGCTATCTTGTGTCGTTCCCCCATTGGTCTGTGTATATTACCGCTTTTGAGTCAGCGCGGGAGAATCTTTTGGCTCTTTACAAAAGCGGGCAGTTAAATAATTGCCCGTCCCGCCAGTGCAATCTAGCAAGAAAGTTTAACCTACCTTACGCCCACTTCCCGACGTGGCTGAAGATCTCACATCCTCACTAAGCTAGCAACATCAGCATGCTACTAAATTTAGCGTGAAGTCTCGAACATAATAATGTACATTATGAAGAGAGCTAGAATAGAAATTTACTTAGCAGGCAACCCTTGAAGTGTAGCTTTCAATGGCTTACCAGTCAAAACCAAGGAAAAGGGTCTATGCAATTCGTCGTGGTCCTGACGGAAGCGCTTTCGAAAAATGGTTGTTTTTCTTCATTTACTTTTTTCTTTTAATGATTCTGTGGAGATGATGGTAATAGTATATTTAATTCACGAATCATGTCCCTGTGTGCGCAGTGAAAACTGTGGTGTTTCAGTGGCGATAGCTTTGGCTGATATGCATGAATGCGAGCAGGAAAAGAATGTGAAGAAATTGAATGGCCATTGTTCAAGTGGAAATGACAAAAGGCAGAACTTTCAAGACCAACCCAGATCAGCTTTTCGCTTTTTCATGTATATTTAATTCTGCAATTACCACGATCATTGCCTTGTTCGGATTTTGCATTTTTGCTGTTTTACTAATGCTTGCATTATGGAACTCTGTACTAATTTACCTTTTCTCTGAAATTAGAATAATTTGCGGGTTTGAGAAAGAATGATAAATAATCTAGATAGATGAGAATTAAGCATTCTATTTCATGTTTTACCCCTGAATCAGTCAAGTATTAACAAGAACTTTGTGATAATAGGGGGTTGAGATAGGGTGAGAGGTAAAAGATCATGTTTTCAATTGATTGGGTTTTTGTAGGGATGAATTTGTGAAGACCTGCGATCCGGGTGAAAATGAGGTTGATATAGACAGAAAGGGGTTTTGGAAGTGGAAGAACATGTTAGAAGAGGTATGCTTTTATGAGGAAAAATGACTAATTTCAATGGGTCAATTTAGTTATTTTTATTTAACCTTCAAATCTTTCAATTTATTAGCTGTATATGTTTACTTATCTCTTGGTCTTCTTAGGAGAGGCTCCCACATGTTCTTCAAGCAAAAAAAGTAAATTCAACTTACACCGCTGCTCTGCTTRAAGAGGAAAATGATTTTGATTTGTCATGGGTGAGTGGCTCGACTTTGGCTTCAGGTTGCTGCATTCGTTGACAAAACCTAGAGAAGTTCCTGAGTTTGCATACAAGGCCTCTTAGTTAACAAAAAGATAATCTAATGAAACAATGCCATACATTTTGAATAATTGGATTCTCTTCATGGATGATGCACGTCTGAACTTTGTGATAATTTGTTTTCATGGATATAACAACATTGACCTATTTTTCTGCATATGAAATTGTTCAGTCAAGTCCTTAAGGTCTGCCATATTGTGGGTTACATGACTTCGAGTCTTCCGGTCCTTGCAATCCCAATTTCAATTGGGTTGTTTCGTAAAATTGAAATGGGAGAAGTTCCTCCATTTAATGAGTAATCGCTGTGTATGATTATCATCTGTAGGTGGATGATGAGGCAGATTCAGCCGAGGCTGGGAAGAATGACAAGGTTTGTTTACTTCATGTACTCCTATTTTGAATATCATATAAACCTTAGACCTTCAGCCTTATGTAGATTTTCAAATAATGGTTAATAAAAACTAGTCTTGTTTTCTTGGATTCAGAACTATGAAGGATACGAGTTCCATGTTGATTCTGAAAACTCTGATAGTTATGGTATCTTCTGGTCTGAAACCAGCGAGAGTTTGGACAGCAAATTGCGGTAGCTCCTTTCCCTCTCCTTCCATTTTAGATGCCTTAGCTGACATTTGCGACTAGGTGGAGAATAATGTGTTTTATATCCCTGCAATTTGATATGCCAGCCTAAGACGCTGCATTCTTTTTGCTGAAACAGGGCAAGAATGTGGCCAAGGATAGTCGAGGAATCTTCTTGATTCTTGACACCATTTTTTGAGGGTTCCGTGGCTTTGTTGATCTGTGTCTCGTGGAACCATCCTTTTGCAGTGGCAGACAAAAGAATTGGGGCAGATTTTCTGCCACTGCCTACCTAAAGTAAGGCAAGTCACTTTGGCTATTGTAATTACAAACTTGAGGATTTTTAGTATAAACCATTTTGTTCGCAGATGTAACTGGTTCATCATGGCAAATAGTGACTGATGGTTATTTTTTGAAGATGATTGGGGAAGGTTTTGGGAATTTTTTTTTTTTTTTGGTTCATATGCTTGTGTTTTGGGGTACTTGGGTGGCAATTCATGACCCTCTGCTCATCCTACGGAGCGCTGGGCACTACTTTTGTATATAATGCAAAGGATTGTTGATGAGTGATTGCTGGTGAAGTTCATTATATGTGGTATTTAAATTCATAGAACAACTGTGACTCCAGAAAGTGAATTCGACTAAATTCCAGTTGAATGAACCAAGCACGCTCTGAGAATAATTTTACCTTTCAATTGTAAAGTTGCGTGCCTAATTCGCTTTGGTTGTAGACTATTGGGATTATTGTTTCGTATGACTTTATTTTTCAACAAAGTTCAATAAATGAATTTTTTTTTTTAACATTTCATGTAGCTTTTGATTTTAATAAATAGAGTGATAATGTGATTTGATAGTGTTATTAATTTTTTATTATAATTTCACATTATAAAATCATTCAGAATATGAAAAAAACTTATAATGCGATGTGAAACTAGATCATAGGCAGGAGCAGCGTGTAAAAGGATGTCATGTGCAGAGATCATTCTATCCGGGAAAGGGTTAGTAACTCATTTATATAATTTTTTCTTCTTTTGGAATTAATCACGTATTTTATGTTGAGTTTTAGTTATCAATTTTATTATRTAATTTTTATCTTTTTAGAATTAACCATGCATTCGTGAATCATACAAGAATGGAACTAAAATCCTTTCGCAAGTTAGGCTTGGTTCTGATACCAATTCATTTTCAAAAGGGATCAAAATCTTAAAAAAAAAAAAAATTGTCATCCAAGAGCGGGAAGGAAAATGAAGAAAATTATATTTTTAATATTTCAACTTTACCCCTTAAAACAAGCTATTAAATATATTGTTTTTCATTTTTCCTTAACTCTAAACAAAAGAAAATTATTTCTTCCACGTTRTTTTTCTAAAATTTTCAAATAATTGGAAAMGAAAGTTATATATTTTCTTTTCTCTCTTAAATTACCAAATTAGGCTTAAGGATTGAGTCTACAAGGAAAAGAGCCATMAGCCGTGAAAGTTGTTAATGGTCAAATCAAGGTAGACTTKGACGGCCCATGTGGTTCTTATCTTATCTACAACCAACCCACTAGACTAGTCATGGTACATTACGTAACGAAAGCCCAAAACGATGAATATTCCAGACGAGTATGAAGCCCAACCTTAAGACMCGGAAATTCGGAATAACACTGCCAATCTCCCTCGAATGTGGCTTCCTCAATTGTTTGGTCGTTAAACATGGAAACCGCTCTGAGCTTCAGAAGCTCCTCCATACTGGAACCTTTCTCTCCGACCTCGTTTCTTCCACAGCTTCCAATGAAGCTTAGACTTTTGGTTTGTCTCTTTTTCAGATGGATTCAATTTCCATTTCATTGCTTATACGGTGACGATATTTTTATTTCTTGAAAATTTTCTAAATAACAGAGATTAAAACGTTGCCACTCTGCTGGGCCACATCGAAATCGTCGTATAGTGATAAGTAATGCTTGTAAGCCTGATGGAAATGGTTCTGCTAACGGGTTTCGAATTCTTCCCAGCAAGATCTTTATGGAAGAGGTATGCTTTTATTTTATTTTTTCTGTACTACCTGTGTTTAAGTGATGAAAAGTGATAGTATAAGTTTTTTGGTTCATTTTKATTAGTTATGTCAATTTTTGTATGTTTTTTGTTTTTGGGTTCTGTTCGAATTCTATTAAATTTATTCTGTACTCTAGTRTGAATGCTGAATTTAGGTTCTAAATTTAGTGTTTTTTGCCTTGAAGTTTGTGGTATCCAGACCAATATGCTATTGATTTTCGCTCTCAATTTATTTGCATACTTTTTTAAGGCAATTGGAGCTGAATATGGAGAAGGCTTTGAGACGTTTAGACCAGATGGACCCCTGAAAGTTGACGTGGTAAGCTGCAAAAGAACTCTGAATGGTCAAGTTGAAAGCATCTCTTATGTTGTCTATTGAGGTGATGTTTGGTTTGCCACAATAAGCACGGTCTCCGTGATTTAATAGTGGTTTCTTATGATTTCTCCTAGGATTTTCTAAATGATAGACTACAAGAAGGTTTTCTTCAAAGAATCCGCTATGCAATGAAGCCAGATGAAGCATATGGTCTGATCTTTTCTTGGGACAATGTGGTGGTAAACTTGCGACTCATGATCTTCTCTTTTGTTTTAAGAGCTATGTGAGGCTTGATAGATCAAATTATTTTATTAAGTCAAGTTACTCCACAGTTGCATGATTCTCAGGGTTTAAGTTAAACTGATCTGCAATTGTGTGTCATAATATTTTTTCCTGAACAAATCAGTACTTTCTGTTTAAGTTTCTTCCCTTTGCTGTAGACGAGGAATTTATTTGTATTTTCTCTTCACCAGTTCCCTTTTCATTGTGGGACCGAGAAGGGTTCTTTTCTTTTTTCCCCTGAAACTATTTGCTATCTCTATCCTCGTGTTAAGGTTAACTTATGCTAACCCGAGATGATATGAGTTTGCTTGCAGTGCACGTGCTTTTGACATTCTGCAGCTCAGATGTATCTAGATGTGTTTATGTTTTGAAATCCCCATCTGCTATCCTTTAATGATGCCTTTTCCTATCTTTCTTCCTGCTTATTGATTTGGCGTTTCTTGAGGGAAGAGGAAAACCTAGAGATTGCTCGCGAATCCCATAGAGGGGAAATATTTAAGAGTAAAGAAAGGCCTCTCAATCATTGAGCCTGACCGACTCAACACTCCTCCCTGCCACCAGACTTGCACTTCCTTTTGTTTCTTTTACGTTCCATTACCATAATTTGTGAAGAAACTTGATTAGTTCAAGTTACCCAAATGCCCACCACCAGACAGCCCAGTGAATTATTTAATAGAAAAACCTTGTGTAATAAATAAAGTTCCTCATGTGCTCGTTGCGCTGCTATGTTAAGTGATCCCCTGGTTGAGAATTTGGATATTTGTTTCTTATAATTTGTTTTGACGCATACATGAACATGTGAAATTTGCAGAAGCATTCAATAGGTAGGTTGTAGTACAAGTTACTCCCTCCGTTCCAAAATAACTATCCATTTAAATGTCTTCTTTTTTTCAGATTAGTTGTTCTTTTAGGAAATCAAGAATCTATAGATGCCTTTTTTTCCCTCTATTTTACCTAATATTGATTCTTCTATCTTATCACTTATTCAACTTTTAGGAAATCAAGAATGTAGAAAATAAGGTTATAATTGTCATTTTATTTAAAATTGTATAAGAATAAACAATTCCTTAATATGCGTAATTATATCCAAATGGACAGTTATTTTGAAATGGAGGGAGTACCACATATAGCTTTAGGCATTAATTAAAACTTGTCCTTTTTCAAAAGCGTGGTAGGATATCATTTTAAGATGTATATTTCTACATTCTAGCTATGTTCATGGACGAGGGCTTGTTTAAAACCCAGCCCTAAGAGATATAATCTCATTTTTATTTTTTCTTTTATGGGGGTTGGGGGGGGGGGGGAAGTAAAGAAACAACTAGTTTCAGAAAAGCGAGGTATAGTGGTATTGAGAAATTGCTGTTAGTTTTAGTTGTTGAGGCTGTGTATATCATTATCCACATGCCATGTAACTCTTATTACATGTGTTTCAGGCAGATACTCAAGCTCTGAAGTTGAATGCCTGGAAACAACTTGCTTCTGAAGAAGGTTAATGAAAATGTTTCTTTTTTGTGTATCAGTTGACCCAAATTTACAGATATTTGCTATCTGACTTCTTATCCTTATATCTGAAAATGAATGAAGATCACATCTGGAAGATTTTACAGTATACTAGATAAATGTTAATTGGCTTTTACCTACTTTGGGGTTTTTACTTTACTTTCTGCACAGGAAGGGATATTCCTGAAGATGATGATGCTCGGAGACTGATGCTCTTTGCAGGTGCTGAGCATGTCCTAGATAAGGTTTGTCTTTATCTAGTTTCTCAAAAAGAATTAAAAGTTGTCTCCTACTTGCTAGCGTCTTATTTTCTCGGCAAATAAAATATTTCTAGTTAATATTGATGCTTGTAACCTCATTTCATTAGTATATTTGCCATTGGTTACATGCCTGTCTTTGTAAGAATGAGGGATAAGGATGTATCACTGCCTCTCTGAGGTTAAGATTTAGAATAACAATTTCTATTGGCTATCTTTCTTTTTCTTTTCCCCCTTTATCCATCCATAAATCATTTTGGCTGTCGAGTATCATTTTTTGATACCTGATGCAGATTATCTTTCAAAATCCTGAAGGTTTTTATGTGGGAGAAGTCGGAAAATGATTTGCATAGGTTGAAGTTGAGGCTTGCAGAATTATATTATGATAATCTTCTCAAGGTAAGCCCCTTATCTAGAACCRTTAGATATTTATTATCTGCAAGTTAAAGTATTATTAGCATTATCATCAAGTTTAATGCTTTTCTTCTTTTTGTTCAGCTTGCAGAACCTGTGGAAGGATTGAAAGATTGGTTAGATGCAGTATCCACAGCTCGTATTCCCTGTGCTGCTGTTTCAAGTCTTGATCGCAGAACTATGGTTGAGACATTGGAACGGTTGGGTCTCATGAAGTATTTCCAGGTAGCTGTTTAAATTAGCCTTCACTATCAGGCCTTGTAGTGAATTATTCTTAAATATCTCATGCAAGTTGCTTTGAATTCTATGGTCATCTGAATTTATTAATTTGATTTTTATGTCTGTCTTGCCTCAAAATTTTCAAGAATTTCATCATAGTCTTATCAGACTGAACTTTTAGTTAATCTTGACTGCGGCTACTCTCAGTCTCCTTGAGCATATTGACACTTGTAGGATCCATCTAGCATGAATTTACCGTCACCAATTGATGAAGTCTCACTTTCCTAAATAGCAGTTGTAAGTCTCTAGTTATGACTGCTAGAGGAGAAATGTAATTAAATTTATGTCGTAAATCCAATGCTCTAGAAAGCCATCCATGTCTGTGGCCTTTGAGGATTAGGGCATGACTGCAGCCAATCTGATCTGCTCTCCCTCTCTCTCTCCTCTCCCTTTCTTTTGCATTCTTTGTCTGTTTTGTTTTTTATTTTGGTTGTCTCTTTAGGTTCATATGATACCTTTTTGTGTGTTGCAGGCAATTGTGACCGAGGAAGATGGTGCCGAATCCATAGCACATAGATTTCTCTCTGCAGCAGTAAAGGTATCGTTTTTGTTATGAGAGCATCTAGGCAAGAATACTCAATTTGCATAACATCAAGAAAAATTATACTATAAGATGGTTTTAATTTAGTGTAACAAAACTGTTTTGAGAACATTTGCAGTTGGATAGGAAGCCATCCAAGTGTGTAGTGTTTGAGGATGATCCGAGGGGTATAACGGCTGCTCACAACTGCACTATGATGGCTGTAGCATTGATCGGTGCTCACCCAGCGTAAGTATTTCCAGTCGATAATCTCAGACAAATGGAAGTCTACTTCACAGGAAGACTGAGAGAAGTTAAATTTAGCCAACTATTTGGAAGCTCCTCTTCGTTCTTCTTTTGGATTCAAGTACCTAATACTGGAAATATCTTTCAATTTCCTCTTGCTATTCTATGTCATTTTACAACGGTGTTTCAAATTGCAGGTACGATTTAGAGCAAGCTGATCTTGCTGTTGCCAACTTTAATGAGCTTTCCGTCATCAACCTCAGAAGGTTATTTGCTCATAAGGGCTCCTCTTTCATGGACCTGCAAAAGCAAATAATAGAGAGAAGTCCTCCTAGAAGAAAGCTTACCATTGACACAATTTCCTGACTTTATCCTCCTTACTTCTGTGACTCTGTGTAAATTACAAGATTTACGGGGCACCCATTTTGTGATATTGTTTTCCCTTTTTGCTTTTTTAGTTTCTCTCTTTTTCTTTGAATTTATTCATATGTTTCTCTTGTATAGTCTACCTCAATTTCAAAGTGAAATGCAGAGGGTTCTATGTTATGCTCTCCCTCTCTCACGCCCACACTTCTTTACTTTTTTAAAAATTAATTAATTAAACCTCGAATTTCTTATTTATGATTAGCTTAAAGTATTTACTTAAATTTTTAAAATAGGATGGTAACAGTTATGCAATGGTTCGTAAACAGATCAAACATGCTTGAAATGTGATTTGCAGTAATACAGACTAAATATATATTTTTCTTTTCAAAATATATTTCATTTTTTACGTAAATTCTTGTTATATGAGTTTGGCGGGATTGATCATTAATGGAATGAAAGGAKGGTGATCGGGTAATTAAATTGAGATGTTATGGCTATTAAGATTCTTCAATTCTTAATTAAAAATATATTGCAATTTCAGTGAAAGRGATTAACCCTTAAAAGAGATTAATCTAAGATAAAAAATAAAAAGAATTATGAATGTAACGAGGAAAAATAATATATAATAGTCCAAAGAAGAAAATRGTGAKACAAGTAGACGCAGCAACTGGGKTGGACCCATCAYAGAAGCTCCCRTGTTCGGAAATCAGTGTGAAGGGTGAATAATCTAACGAATAACTAACCAGATAGATTTGATCCGAACCCCCTTATCTTTTATCTCTTCTTTGGCTCCTCCTATMWCACCTCCCTTTGAGGTTGACCCTGCGGATTTCTGGAGAGTTTCTGGGTATCTGGGCGATGCAAGCAATCACCATACAAGCTTGTCCCATACTTTTGTGATCCAATTGTATAGAAAACATGTCTTCTTGCTGTTTCATCTTGGTTCCTTCATTCGTCATTTCCTCAAAGTCAATATTCACCACTAACTATTCTAGTTCCAAGTTCAAGCGCGGAATATATTGCTCTGTGGGAGGTAAAATCTGAAGCCCCAGTGAAATTTCTTGTTTTTGGGCTTGTGATTTTATGTATCATGTGAATTTTGGACTCGGGATGGCATCTTCCTACAGTTAATTCTGGTAGGTTTTGATTCAAATCTTTTAGTGGCTTGAATTATAATGCGCGTGTCTTCTTTGCCGTGCTTATGCATTGTTTCTGAACGATTGAAGTTCGTCCTAGTCAATTGACATCATGAAAATGCATGTATCCCATTATGGCTTAATTGCATTGTGTATGAAGCTTAGATGCTTATCCGTTTCTCTCTGTTTCCTGATAGTTTTGTTTTGTTGTTATTCTCATTTGAATTGCCCGGAAAGGCGCAGAGGACAGAGAAGACATTTTATGACTGTAGTTATTCACTGGACTAGGAAATKCCCTTAGTAGGTTCCACACCATTGCGGCACTTTTAGTGCTCTACTGTACGGTTGTTATTGCCACATAAAAATTCAGGGTTCCCGTTAGAACTTAATAGGATTGATGATGGTGTTGAAGTTCATGTCTTCCAAGGATCATTTTTGTCAATAAAAGATTCTTTTAAGGATATATGGGATCGAAGGGTGGGCATCAAATCAAACTGATGCCTTTTGGATAACTGTGGATTTTATGCTTCGTCTGAACACAATCCTTTCAATTATTTATTATTTACACTTTGGTTTCATTTTCTCTGTTGGTAGTTTTGATTTTCTGATATTATTCTCTTTTGGGTTTGGTTGGATGATGATGTGGGGAGATAAGAGATTCTGTTACTGTATTTCTTCATTGATTAGGCATGCCACTTATCTACCAGTGCTGTATTGCTATAAGTGTTTCTCACGGTTTTCTTTTGATCTGCATTTCTGCTTCAAGGGTTCATTAACATCTAAATGGTTTCTTTAGAGATGACTGCAGCATAATCCCAAGAAACATATGCATGTATTAACCCGGTTAGACATATATTATATCAAATTACCATTTTGGCATACTTTTGACATGTCCATTAGTTTGTTGCGTACTTAATCTGTACGTCTGTGCTTATTGATTGGATCCTTTGCAGATAAACAAACACATGCAGGAACTTGTGTATTCCGGYAGTCTTATATGTAAAGAAAATCCCAAGTTATATAGTTATAAGTCCATTTGGCAGACATATGACTAGTGTGAGTGCTCTTGGTTTTTCTGGAGATCTTTATTATATAAATTTTCATGAGACAAAGCCATGATCTCCAAATATTTGTCCTGAAGAGTTGTTTTATGCAAAATTTGCCAGCATTCTGAACAAAGCACTATTTTTGAATTCTTGTTTTAAGGTTATTATTGTTTTTGTACTTCATTGATGAATGAACTCAATTCTGTCGATCATGCTTTCCCAGGGACTGTTGCTGAACCAAAAACTCTAAGTGCAACTGAGCCTTTGCTGCTTAATGCTGCTCAAGGGAAAGAAGTAGAAAGACCCCCAGTTTGGCTAATGAGACAAGCTGGGAGGTACATGAAGGCAGGTTTATACAACTATAACTCGGATTTCATTCCCTATGTTCCTCTATCCCGATAGAATTCCATAATAACTTGCTACTCTGATGAAGATTTTCAATTTCTTTTTGTCTGTTTGACTCTCCTTGTTGAACTCCTCTAAAATATTGTAATTTTGACTGCCAACATTGAATCATTTTCAAAATTAAGTCCTTTAACACATTAAGTAGTAGTTGATTAAATGGAGTTATTTTCGTGAAGGAAGGAAAAGTGTTACTTAATTTGTACACTCAGGGCCAAATATTTGCATCTAAATCAAAATGTCTCTTTAAATGTTTGGTCTCAAGTTAGACTATAATTGACTTTCATGTTTAAGCCTTGCAGTATTAATAAAATATCATTTTTGTTTACATACTGATTGAACTTGCATAGAAGAAGGTGGTCGTAGTGGCTTTGTTCATTACCTCTTGCTCGTTTTCTTTTGATGATCTCATATTGTTTTTCCTATTTACAGTGTTCCATGTTTCATTAACCTGGTCTCATTTGTTTTTTGTTTCCTCTTATAGAGCTATCAAACTCTTTGTGAGAAGTACCCATCTTTCCGTGAAAGATCAGAAAATGTAGACCTTGTGGTGGAAATTTCTTTACAACCATGGAAGGTGTTCCGGCCTGATGGTGTAAGATGCCTTTGCCAATTATGAGCATTTTCTGGAGCACATGTTCGTTTATTCTTCTTTATTTGAAAAGCTAGGTTCCTATGAATTTGTGTAGTAAACTACCAGATATTCTATATATTTACAAAGAAATTTACTTTCTGACAGATGACATAGTATTTTACTAAACAAGTACATAGCAAATTTATAACTTTTGTTCTTGATTGGTGTTATTACCATGTCTCAATTTCTGCTGACAAATATCTTCTCTATGGTGATTGTGTAGGTTATTTTATTCTCAGACATTCTCACCCCTCTCACTGGTATGAATATCCCTTTTGACATTGTAAAAGGGAAAGGACCAATCATATTTGATCCCCCAACTACAGCTGCTGATGTTGATGAAGTCAGAGAATTTTTCCCAGAGGAGTCAGTTCCATATGTTGGTGAAGCATTGACAATCTTACGGAAGGAGGTTGGGCCTCATTTCCTGATGTTACTTCCTTTCTCATTCAGCTTGCCTTTTTGGTACCCAAAGCAGAAATTATGATTATCCTGATCTGCCAAAAGTACTTTCGATCTTCCTACTATGCAGCGTTCTAAAATTGGCACTATCACTTGAGTTCGTTGAAAAGTTTTGGGGATACCCATCCCCCACCCCCACCAAAAAAGAGAAAAGGAAGATAGTTTGCCTTTGACGAAGCATACTTTTGAGAGAGAGAGAGAGAGAGAATGCTCTGCCGTGATTGCTCTTCGGTGTGGGACTTTTCTCACTTAACCACAAGGGGGATCCTTTGCAGATTTATAAGAAGATGGTGTCTTTTGTAGCACAGCAATATATGTATACTAATTGCTCACCTTTTATATGCCTGAACATTGCTCTATTTGTAACTTGAGATACCGGYACTCAACTATATCCTGAGTCCCAACCACTGTTGCTATTGTTCCGAGTCTAATTTAACATGTGAAGTTATTCTAGAACTCTAATGAACTTTAAGAAGTGAATTAAACTAATTAATATGCTATCATGTGCATCATTGTTGTGCCTTGTTACTGACAATTATCTATGTATTGCTCAGGTTAATAATGAAGCAGCAGTTCTTGGTTTTGTTGGAGCCYCCTTTACACTTGCTTCATATGTGATTGAAGGTGGTTCTTCAAAGAATTTCACAAAAATCAAAAGGCTAGCTTTCACACAACCGGAGGTAACTGAATAGACCAATCTCTAGTAATTAAGTGATTTAAAAAGTGTATTGAACATGTTAACACTGAAATGACGCTGCCTTGTCTGTAGTTCAGTATCTTAGATATTAGATAGACATTTAGTGAGGAAGAGTCTTACAGACATATTCCACAATGCAACAGGTCAAAGGATTAATTATTGGGCATGTCTGCCTCTAATCTTATCTAACAATTGCAATAATTTTTAACCAAAAAAAAAAAAGAATAGAAATTATTTTTTATAATAAATTTAAAAAGACAAAAAAGGAAGAAGCTAACACGAGTCTCTCGTTTGCATAATAGAGAATTAATCTTATATATTTGATAAGAAAGTGCTACAATCTTTGAAATATTCTCAAATGAAGRACTCAATCCATTGATTCTTCBCTTTTTATTCATCTTGTCATAATCTACAACATGGAAACACACCAAACTTTTTGAGGTGGGTTGCATTTAGGGGGATCACCTCCTCACATACCCTTTCCCTGTTGCTGGAGGTTCTTCCTTCTTTTGCCCTTCACCTGGTCTCTTCTTCTTATTTCTTCCATTTGGTGGTGATGTGGAGAATGGTTACTAGAGGCCTGGGAGACAGAGTTGAGGAAGGGAAAATGGGTGTCACCAGGTGTTTGGCAGGTTATCTTTGCAGTTAATGGGTTATTTCCAGGTACTTTGCAGGCAACCATTTGCAATTATTGGGTTGACCCCCATATATACACCCATTTGATGAATAAGAACATATGAGGCTTGATGAATGTAGTCATATGATAAGGTTTACTGTTCTTCCCCCACCAAAGATACTAACCAGAAAAGGCTTAGAAAAAAATTTAAAATTGATTGAGAGTTTTCTATCCTTATCCTGATAATTTTATATCTCCTAGCTCTCTCCTAGCATCTCATATCATTTCAAAGAATTGCAATTGGTTTGAACAATAATAAAACCTGTGTGTTTTCCCTGAGCATGGATGTCTGTATCTTCTCAAAATGAGGAAAGATTTGATTCATGTATGCTTTTTATCATCTTATATGTTTACCTATGTATTCTGTCCAAAATCTGCTGTGATCCTAACCTAATAATGCTTTKAAATACTAGCGGATCATTGTTGTCTATCTCATTCTGTGGCAACGATAGCCTAAACGTTAAGGGGTTGCAGTCGAATGTTTGGTTAACATAATAACATCGTCCTAATCTCTGTAATGTTTTGACAATTCATGTCCACATGTCATCCATCTTTTAGTTTTTATGTAGGTTCTTCATGCTCTGCTTCAAAAATTTGCTACATCTATGGCAAAGTACATCCGATACCAAGCTGACCATGGGGCTCAAGCTGTCCAGATATTCGACTCATGGGCAACAGAGCTTAGTCCAGTGGACTTCGAAGAGTTTAGTCTGCCTTATTTGAAACAGATTGTAGAGTCTGTAAGACAGACCCATCCAAATCTTCTGTTGATTTTGTATGCAAGTGGTTCAGGAGGCTTGCTTGAGAGACTACCTTTGACAGGCATTGACGTGGTTAGCTTGGATTGGACTGTAGATATGGCTGAGGGCAGAAAGCGATTGGGTTCAAATGTTGCAGTGCAGGGTAATGTTGATCCTGGTGTTCTTTTTGGTTCGAAAGAGTTCATCACCAAGCGAATCCATGATACCGTAAGGAAGGCTGGTAAAGGTAAACATATCTTGAATCTTGGACATGGCATAAAGGTAGGAACGCCAGAGGAAAACGTTGCTCATTTCTTTGAGGTTGCCAAAAGTCTAAGATACTAATTAGGTGCATTTCTCTAGATGGTTGCTAGCTCATTCATTTTTTCTCCTATTTCTTCAATTTTCTGAAGCGGCCCTCTCAGATTAGAGTATGTAGAGCTATTTAACTATACTAAAATCTAGTCTACTCGCGTTCTGTATAAATTGAAGATGAAGATTGTTTATTCTCCCATTGTTCATCATTGGAATCTGATTTAACATGGATATCTGCCTTTTCAAGCACTCCAAGCTTAATGGGACGATGGTGAGCTTCTTGCTAATGAGGCTTCATACATTGTCACGTAGCTTGTAACTTACATTGTACCGGCAGCAAATAATTACTCAATTACTCAAAATATGAGGTATTGAACATCTTTAGTTAGCTTTGCAGCTATTGATTGTCCTTGTCCTCCTCTCATGGCTAGTGAGAATTGGACTACCTAATCTTCTTCTAATAGTCAATCACCCAAAGGAGAGAACCATGCCGACCGCTAATGCTATTGTTTAGAAAAGGAAGAGGTTGAAAAACCGCTCCCCAATTCTTTATCTAAAGGGGGAAAAGAAAAGACTTGTACGAACCCATCAACATCTGTCAAAAGAATCCATATTTTAAACGAATGAGTTGGCTACTCTTATGATTAGATGGAAGGCTCCTCTGCTTTGCCTGCACTTGAGCCATTACAAAGAATATTTCAAATGCATGTTTTCTRCAGCGTAGGGAGGTTGGCAGAAGAAGTCAAGAAAGTCCTGCATTGCATTTTTAAATGAACTCGTGATCATCATCACCATTAGCAGAATCCGTTAAACGGCAAAGATTTTTTTTTTAGACCATCAATTTATGCATTAATTATTGTTCAGCCACGGAATCTGGAAACGCATGTATGATTAGAGATTCTAACTAATGTCCGCAGGTGGTGAGGAAATGTCGAATGACATTAGGGTCATCTAGAATCTGCATGATCTCCACCTCCAAGTACTATACTCAAATTCCTCCCATGCCCCCGATACAACCTCTACAGTGGCCGGCAACGCCACCACCAGTTGCAGAAGCTCCAATTTAGTGGCCCCAAACAGACAGATATGACTGAGTTTGTACATAATTGTCGTATCTAATGTTATGGTGTTGTATGAGCTGTGCTTCATCAATCACAGTTCCCTGGTATTAGGTTATAGATTATAGAGAAATCTGCCTAAGTTTAGAGGCCAAGCTGTATGTTAGTATGGGGTCCCCGAGAGATGAGAAGGAAGTATCATCTGCCATGTTAGTTAGCTCCTGCAACCATTTCAACAAAAACAATGGCTGATGAACCTACTCATTGTATGAGAATATTTAACGGATTAAGAGGGTCAAATAAGTAAATTTACGTGATTAAACTTGCCTTCTTATTAATCATACTCAATCTTTCTTTATTTACCCCTAAATGGACAATAATAACCTCTCCTACCATTTGAATTTTTTGCTTTTTGTATTTATAAACATACGTTTTGATTTAAAAAATCAAAGTATTTATTTTTATGTATCCAGTGGAAGATTTTTATTGGTTTTCCTATTTCATTCCGATTCTGGTTTTCTATAGTTTATTAATTTATTCTAAAGCCTTATTTTAATAATTCTCTTTTAAACATTCTGAAAATAATTTTTACATCTAAAATAAAAATAATATTTCTTTGTAACTATTTTCTCTCTATTTCCACTTGTATAATTTTATAACACAACTAACTTAAACATTTTTATGCCAAAAAATTGTGAAAATTTCAAATATTGCATCCAGCTATCCTCCTCAATATTTAAACTACTAAAGAAAAATGTAAATAAAATTTTGAAATTCAAAATATTCATATTGAGATAATTTGTTGATGAAGTAATAGGTGAGTCAGAATTACAACTATTACATACGCTTCGGATTAAAAGTAATTCAATTAATTAAGAAGTATACATACTTATTATAAAAAGTCGTTCCTATTTATTCGAAAGATATAATTATCATAATTATAAATTAAAATTTTAATAATTTAACTGAGTCAAAAGTACTGTAAAATGATTCTGCACTTTATTAAAAACGATAATGATAACAGATTTTTCCATATTTCCTATTTTTGCTATAATATTTTTATATTTGACATAAATAATTTAGTTAAAAAAATACGTGTAAAGATATATAGATGTTCTTTCACGTCTCCTATCTGTACAAATATCTGACTCAATTAATCAATTCCTCAAATTATATGATATTTTTATAATTAATCTGCGTGTCAAGAATTAAACTTTCGAACGTTATGTTGGGGAGACCTCATTGTTTGTGGTTTGGACAAGACCTCCTTATTCGTATAATATAAAAATTATAAAAAATAAAAAATAGAAAAAGGAAAAGAAAACCACAAACAAGGTAGCAGACATTTACAGCCACTCAGCCACTGAATACAAAGGATGTTCGCACAAAACTATTTATTCTGGGCCACAAAATGGTCTCAGGCCCACGCTAATCACTGATAATTAATGGGTCCTAGAGAGGCACATGAACTCAAAAATCCTTAAATTTCGTAAATGGAATTAAATTAATTGAAAAATAAAATATTTTCAGATACTTTTGTCCGTAGCTTGGCGTCCAAGAACGCTCTTTTGGACTCCACCTATTTAACTTTACTATATTGAACCTCGTGCCGGTACTACAAGCAATTAGGTGTCCAACTCTGATTGCCTCATCTTAACCTRCTACTACCGTGGTGCCACACCCGCTTAAATAGCTCCCTCTGCAGATATGCGGAGAAAATTTGCATAGATCTTCATCATTTCTYTCCGTTCACGTCTTCAAGGCTTCGGATTCGTCCGGAGTTCTTGTTTTTCCCAGGTTTTCTTCCTCATAATTCATGTTTACTCAGATTTTTGTTTATGTTTATACGTTCTTGCACATCAATGTATGTTCTTATTCTGCGAGGTAAGAGAGAAAAACATGAAACCATCGCCCCATTTGTGATACAATACGAGCTCTTTTAATTGGTTTATTTGTTGATGATGTATCTGGTGACTCTGATTTTGATGGGGAAATTGTGTTTGCTCTCTGTGGTTAATTATTTTTTTCATCAACGGTGTATCATGATATATGCTTATAGAAGCTGATAGATTTGGATTTTAGTTCATCATATAGAGTGATTACGTCATCCTGTTGCAAGAAAGACCAGATCTTTAGGGCCTAGAGCTGAAAGAAAATATKGAAGGTTTATACTCGTTCGGGGGGAGAATTTGTGTAAATGTTGAAAAACTGTGTTCTGGATAACTATTTAATTATGTTTTTTTTGAAATTCGTGTGGCGTGTTTGATGTGACGGATCTTGTTTCTGATATGAGCCTTGCAATCTAATGGCTCCAAGATTTGTCATAAAGAGGGTTATACATTCTGAACAGAAAAATAAACTTTCCCCTGCCTTCCATCCCCCTTAAAGAGAAGGTAAAAGATGAGTCCATAAATAGGAATAAAAGGAATGGAGTTGCCTGGCAACAGAAATTTGCCAATTTTGGATGTCAGTTAGTCATCTCATTTTTTGTTTACTTTGATAGAAATATGAGTAGAAGTATACTTGCCACTTACTCACATTTTTGCGGTTAGAATTTGCATATCTTCTTTCCTTTTTTTGTTTTTTCACTGTTGTCAAACTTTGCTCGCTGACATGGTTTTGCATGCGTTTTTTATTTCCTTACAGGGTCTTCTTGGATATAATTGAAAACCAAAAACTTGGGATGCAGAAAGATGTGGAATCACGCGACCACTTCCCTCTTTTTCTCCAGTGAGAATCTGTATCAGTCTGAGCTTTTGTTGTTTATCCTTGATGAAATCGGATGCCCTGTCAACAATTCACTGAACTTTCACTGCCAGATGCGAAGTGAAACCATACATAATTGGATTCCCATGGTTTTGCAACATGACCTTGTGGAAGACGGTTGAGCTCCTCAATTTTAAGCAGTCCTGCTTCATAAATAACTGATATCCGACTAGCAGGAGAATTTAATTTATTGGTGTGTGTAATAGGTGGGACTAAAATGGATACTAAGGGAAACATATTAATGCAGAAGTATGATATTGGGAGATTATTAGGCAAAGGAAATTTCGCAAAGGTTTACTATGGGAGAGATCTTGCAACTGGACAGAGTGTAGCCATTAAGGTAATTGATAAAGAGAAGATTTTGAAGGTTGGACTGATCGATCAGACCAAGCGGGAGATATCTATTATGGGACTGGTCAAACACCCAAATGTTGTGCAGCTTTATGAGGTGATGGCCACTAAAACCAAAATTTACTTCGCAATGGAATATGTCAAGGGAGGTGAGCTTTTCAACAAAGTGGCAAAAGGAAGGCTCAAGGAAGATATTGCAAGAAGGTACTTTCAACAATTGATCGGCGCTCTTGAATTTTGCCACAACAGGGGTGTTTACCACCGTGATCTAAAACTGGAAAACCTGTTGCTTGATGAGAATGGAGATCTGAAAGTGTCAGATTTTGGTTTGAGTGCACTGCCTGAATGTAAGAGGCAAGATGGGTTACTCCATACAACTTGTGGAACTCCAGCATATGTGGCACCTGAGGTGATTTGCAGAAAAGGATATGATGGGGCCAAAGCCGACATCTGGTCTTGTGGGGTTACTTTATTCGTTCTAATGGCTGGTTATCTTCCATTCCATGACTCAAATCTTATGGAGATGTACAGGAAGATAAGCAAGGCTCAGTTTAAATGCCCTAATTGGTTTTCACCAGAAGTTCGCAGACTGCTTTTAAGAATCCTCGATCCGAACCCCTCTACTAGGATTTCAATAGCTAAGATTATGGAAAACCCCTGGTTCAGAAAAGGGTGGGAATGCAAACCTGTAAGAAGTAATATGGACCAAGAAAAGGCTCCACTAAATGCTGATACTGATTTTACTCCTAATGAGGGTTATAGCGGTCCTCCTTTCACAAAGCTAGAAACGCCAAAGCCTTCCACATTCAATGCATTTGATATTATCTCTCTCTCAACTGGGTTTGATTTGTCTGGTTTTTTTGTGAGTAAGGACCAGAAGGAAGAAGTGCAATTTACTTCGAAGAGTTCTACGGCATCCATCATACGCAAACTTGAGGAGGTTGCCAGGTGTTTGAATCTCAAAGTGATGAAGAAGGAGGGAGGGGTGATGAAATTAGAGCAATCAAACAGTAGCATAAACGGGAGTTTGACTGTCAGTGTTGAAATATTTGAAATTGCTCCAACTTTTCACTTGGTGGAAGTGAAAAAATCCAACGGTGATGCAGTAGAGTATCAGAAGCTGTTGAGACAGGATATTAGACCAGCTTTGGAGGAAATTGTCTGGGCTTGGAAAGGCGAGCAGCAACATTAATCTTAACAATGTAACAATTATAAGAACAAAAGTTGCTGAGTTCATAGTTGCTCAGTCTGTGTAAGTTGTTGATTAGTAATCTACCGATATGTTTATTGTGTTAATCTTTGTGATTCTGTTCCAGCATGCTGCTATAGAATCGTATCGTTATCAGTTTGCCTGGGAAATGATCTTAGTAATCTATTTTACATAGCATCTTCCCCTAGACTTGGGAAATAGTACTTCGCAGGTTCTATCATATTCCTATTTCTTGATGTCTGTTGCTGGGTTGCTGCAACAGTGCTGGTTGTTCCTAATTATGGGACATACGGGAAGTGCAAAATATACGTAGAAAATGCAGTTCTTGGTTTTTTTGAAACCCCAGCAAGTTCTGATTACTGGATTAATCTTAYGTGCATTTTCAATGCAAAAAAGTTCCGCCATGAGCATGTTTTGATTATTGGCACTTAAACCTCATAAAATCTTGCAAGTGATTTTGTATCAAATATCCATACTTCTTGCATAAGAAAATCGTTWGAGTGTTATGTGAGATTARTTGTATAATGTTTGTATACTTGGCTGTTGTGACCATCTGAGGTTATTGGTACTTTTTCTGTCACTTGAAGTTTCCTTGTTTTCCTAGTAGAACCTCTGAGGAGTCTSTGAAAAGTTATGTAGTTCAGRGYACTTCTTTGAAACAATGTGAGATTACTCCTAAAGACCTCAGGAGGTAGTGYTGAAAATTTCTCAATTCCACTCTTGACTGCTAGGACATCGTTTCATCTGCCAATTCTTCGGGAACTGAAGTCATATATGGCTGTTCAAGAGAGATTATTGCATAGCGTATTTTATCTGCTAGGTTCCTCACAAAACATTGGAAATCAGAGGTTCATGTAATGTGTGGTTGTGGGACATAACTACCATTTAGCTTCATTCCTGGAAATTGCTTCTTTCTTTCTTTCTTATCCTTCTTTCTTTGTAGTCTTTCAGGTACAATTTTATGTATTCTTCTTGCTCAAATTTCATTTCCAGGTTAATATAGAGCAAATTTTCATGTAAGTTGTATCATATTTTTGGTTCTCATCTGYGTTCTGGACTATGGACCTCGTTAACGAGTAGTATTTGATAAGGTTTTTGTGCTGCTGACTTTGCATTAGATATGGTATGTAATCATGTTAGAACTTTCAGCAAAAGAAGCAATCGATATATACATGCATGTATATACAGAGAGGGAGGCAAATCCATTGAACTTTTGGCCCCATGTTTTTTCTCGTCTTTTGTCTGGGATACCACCTCTGTGGTCGACAGCATTCATATTCTAAATTAGCAGGATTTATTCATGGTCCTATGCTCAGGTTCTGTCTGTGAGGAGGCTCTTGTCCTGATTGGAAAGTTCATATTCCAAACACGAACGGATCAGCGTATGAATGACGGAAGGGAAGCAAGAAACATCAGTCAGCACAGCATTTGTGAACTGTGCTGTGCGAGCTGTATGGCACCGTACATGAAAATGGGAAAGATGACTTATTGTTCATAAAGTCAAAAGATATATTATCAATAAGTCCAAGTGAACGACACATTGGTTCATAGTATATTCCTACAAAAACATCCCTGTCGGCCATTTTCATGTGAAATCACCATAACCATAGTTGCTCCGGTCAACAAAGTTAAGTTTCAAGTTGGTTTGAGCCATTAGCTCAAGGAGGCAAACGGGACAGCTTCATGCGTGCGCTGTTATTTTTCGGTTCGTATGAGGTCTTATTCGGGTGAAAATATGATTTGAATTTCTTTTCTTTTAATAAAGTTATAAATTAAAATTAAATTTGAGATTTAATTTTAACTTAATAATACACTTATTAATTGCCTTGAGTTAATGATTAAGGACAACAATTAAATTATCAAATTATCAATAAGATTTGTTTTGTGTTTTTTTTAAAAATATTTTTTCATTCTCCTTTTCCTCTTGAACTCTAATGCCGCCCTCCGCAGCACTGTTGTTCTCCTGGTCTCCAGTTCTTCTTCTCATTTTCCTCTATCGCCACTCACCATTTGTCYCYGAGACCACTAAGGTAACCTAGGATAGATAGTCAGTAGATAGCCTTCACCGTCTACAAAGAATTCTAGCACTTAACGTTTGTTTGAGTGTGAAGGAGTGAACATATTTTATTTCCTCGAGAATGTGAAATTTTAAACGGCTGTGCACCATATGGTATCAAAACTGCCAAGTGGAATTTCATTCACAGGCAATTCTAAGTGCGCAAGTAGAGATTTGTCATTCGTTCAAATCTTTCAAATCAAATTATTCACTTTAATATTGCAGAAAATTGTTGCAATCTTGTACATACACACATGGCCATAATTGGTACTCAAAAACTAAAAGTGGTTTTTGTGGTTCTGGTTCCATTGTTCTCCATTCTGCCACTATCAATTAATCTGTGGGAAAATGGGAATAAAGACTCCTCTCCTCAAATCCTAACTCCACAGCTTCATTTGTGCTTAACTTTCCCCTTTTTCTGCATAATCGCAGTCAGGATCATGGTTTTACGTGTCCTGTTGAAGGTTAATATATCCTATCGAGATTCAAGATAGACCAGCYCACTTCCATTCACAAATGGTGTTTTTCGTTGTCCCTATCAAGGGAAAGAAAATAATTCGTTTCGATTCAAAAATTTAGAATGATATTTTGCTGTAATATTTATGTGTTCGTAATGATTCTTTCCCTCTTAAGTTTTTATTATTGTCTAATCCTGATTAATAAGTAAAATACAATTCATTATTTCTCAACATTCATGACTCAATACTTAATTGCAGTCTTCGTTATGTCCAAATCGATAAGTACTTAAAGTCTCAAAAATTATATTCCATTCCTCAGTCTCACTCACTCCGAATGTGAAATGGAGGCATTAGAATGTCTATGAATCACTGTGGATAGGAAAGCAGGAATGGAGCGAAGTGTTCCAAAAGAATCATGCCTTCATGGGAGGGAACTTTGCTTGTACGACTTGTATGATAGGACAGCTCCGTAGCAGTTCAACATATCCACTTTCAGTGGAGAAGAAGCAGCTCACTACTTGTCTTATGCCTTTATTGCAATTAATCCTGTTTCTGTTGGCAATATGAACAAATTGTTCTYGAAGGGCTTGTGAATTTGATTTCGTTTACTTATAGATTCCGATGTTTGAAACTAGTATTGTAAATGTAATATTTCAGGATAGTTGATAAGCGATTTTTAAAATTAAGTCTCTACATGAATTATTTTATGATGCAATATCGAAAGAGTTTCGAATTAAGTCTTTATTCGAACAAGAGTTAAACTATGTTATTGTTAAATAAATTAAGGATATCGGGTTCTTTGATAATAAAACAAAACAAGTATTATAAAGATTTGGATGGCCAATCCAAAAGTAACAGCTTTGTTTCAAATTTAATCTTTTCACGGTGCTTTTGTCAATTGAACCATCCATGGAAAGTAGAAACTCAAAGTTGAAAGTGAAGGTTACCTAAACAGAAAGAAGAAGTTGGTCGCTTTTCCAGTGCCAATGTGCCATCTACCATCCACTATCGCCACTGACATCTACAACATTCTACAGCCAACCCTTTCTCCAATAATGTAGGAAACTTCAACTGCATCCATTCGTATACTCTTCTAAGGGAAAATGGCTGCAATAGATGATCAAAATCATCATTTGATTTTGGTTTTTATCCATATGCTATTTATAGCTTTAGCACATTCTGAGATAGCATCATCTCAGAGAAAGATGGTAACGCTCGGATTGTAGTAGAGATTATGAGTTAATCCCTTCATAATATAGAATTCTCATAGAAATCATAACGCAATTAGAGATGTGGTAAAGATCATAATGCAGTCTGAGACTGTATTATTACTTCATGATGACTCAATCTGATTATTGCATTAAAATTATAAATAACATATGAGTGAAAATAAAATCGAACATATATCTCTGATTAGCATTAGATCCATTACGGTAAAAACACCTTCTTTAATACGGTACACAGATGGGGGAGAGAGGGGTGTAGTAGCTATTAATTCATCACTAGAGTAGCTCATTTCATCACAGGTTATGTTGCTGGAATAAAMCTAATCCAATTTAGGTTGCATAAAAGCGAAAATGTAAATTGAATTCAAAAATTTTTGTTTATTAAAAAATATTACTAATAATTAAATTACCGCAGTTGCGCTTTGGTTAGATATTTTTAACTACTTAAGTCAGCGTCAAACCTCATATGATCATCTAGTGGAAGCCAACATCAAACTTTGGTAGAGTTTGTTAATTGTGCAATGGGCAAATTTTCCCCTCACAAGATGGACTCTAGCCATAGAGGTAAAGCCAAAGAAAGATATGAGGCTCAAATTTGATAACATCCATTAAAAGTTTATGAACCTGTTATTCCTTGACTAGCCAATCAAAGAGAGAAAAGAGGGTTTCTTCTCTTTTCTTTTCTTTTGTTGCTTCCATATATATATATATATATGCCCTCTTTTTATCCTTTTGGGGTGTGGTGCACAACTTAGAGCAACTTGTACTTAAATTTCACATCATCTTTCACTAAACAAAAAGATGATAGATGAGTTTTGGTCTGTTTTCTAAAACTCCATGAGAAAGCTACCAAGAAAACCCTTCACTACTTGAGGACCATTCACAGTCCCAYAGTGTAGGGGCCATACCATATATGTTTCTTCTTTACATCCTCTTCTTGTGCCATCATTTGATGAACTCCTAATTCCTTTTCCTTTTTGTCGAAAGCAAGATATCATTAGGTTTAAAAATATGTTCTTTTAATTACTTGATTTGAAATTTATTAGTTAAAGTTAACAATTTGGAATTTGGGATGGTCAGATGACATGAACCCACAGACAGCCGGAACATGATGTTAGGTCCGTCAAAGGTGGAATATACTATTCATGAGTTTGGAAAATTAAAAGCTAAGGAATCTTTGAGATTGACCTGAAAACCAAGCATTCTTTAACTAAAACCCTAATAAAACGGAGAAGATGCTGCAGCCTCTATTGTTGCAGCGGATTCAAAAATTTAGATTGCAGGTCAACGTTGACAAAAATTTAAGGTCTGTAGTGAACCTGATCAAGAATGACGCGGGTTGCCATCCCTCTAGCCGAACCTAGATCCACCTCTGCTTTGCAGTTCTTCATGTTGAAAGTGAGATTGTAAGAAGGCTTTTACATCCTTATCATGGGCGAAAGCAAGTTGCYTTCGGCTCAATTATGTACCACTGCCAAAGGAAGGGAAGTCAAGCATATCTATCTCTTTAAACTATGAATCAAACACTCAGGTTAAAATCGATGATCTTCCGATCATTGATAAATATGTCTAAAATATTTCGAGTTCTTGATTCAAAAGTATTAAGTGTGACTTCTTTGTTTGGAGATTGTGGCCTGCATATCTGTCTCCACCTACATTATCTTTCAATTAATGGCCAAAGTTGAAACAGGAAGACATTGAAAATCCAGTTTGAAATTGTGATTTTGAGAGTATTTGGAGGGATCAGATGAGGAAGATAAACATTCTTAAATATTGGTCCAATTGGCAATGAAGGTGGTGGGTTCACCTTTCCTTTTCTCCTTCCGCTCTTCTTTACGATTGGTTCTAGGATTTGGATGTCACTTTCGGCTACTTGCAAGTGCCCCATCACCATACTCAAACCCTACTTTTGCTCCTTATCTTTGATGATCTTTTACTTCCAACGTGTGTTATCAGATCCGTCCAATGCCGATTCGCTAATAAATGGCTTTTACCATGTGATTCTTTAGAGGAAAATATTTACCCCATCAAGTTGATTCATCTCTAACGTGAGTTAATGCGTAAATCAAAGAAAAATTATTCGAATACCTCATATCGATTGATTAAAACGAAACGTCACGTAAAAGTTATTTTTATAATTATAACCCTACTAATCTACAATAATGTGAATCCAATCACTTAAATGATGATGACTATTTATTTTCATGCAAGTGTTGAAGGCATTATGAGATGGAGAAGAGTTGAAGGAATTAATGTAATAAATAATGAAATAATTATTGTACTAAAATATTTGAAATTATAAAATTATATATTTCCAAATTGTCGCCCCAGGAAAGATTTTTTTTTTTCAAAACTTGATCCAAAGAGACATCAATATTTTAATCAGATTCTCATGGTAAGTTGATCCAAATGAAACTTTATAGGATAAATAATTAAATAAATAAAAATTTCAACTATGATTTTTTCTTGCATTTGACTCGTCTTTGCCCTTTTTTGACACGCTAAATATTATGGGCGCCCACAATAACAAGTTGAATATAAAATATAATTTGAAGGTGAAATGCGTAAAAAAGAAAAAAGAAAAAGAAAGATGCCTCGTTTGGTTGRGACGTAAAAGAATAGGGAAAGTAAATTAGGAGGGTGATACCACTCCCCTCCATGTCTTCATCCCTTCCATATTTTGGAAAAGATATAAGGTACTAATGATGAGATTTACTTGCTTTTATAGTTTTAGAAATTCATTAAAAGTTAATTGTTTCTCTCTATCATTTCGTTTTCACCTCCCCGTTTTGAGAAACAAACAGAGCGTAAATGTCCAAATATATCTACAAGTGGTCAACTRCTAAGTAGTAGTTTGCTTATTTTGAAAAGGAATATTCAAAACACGAAATCAAAGGCTTTGCATGAGCTCATCCCAACCCAAGTATGAAAAGAGATCTCCCAGCCAAATCGGACTTCAAATCTCTTTTTTTCAAAGACTATATTTGAATCTTGATTGAACAGTTAGAATAGAAATCAATTTGTTCCGCCTATCTCCAAACACTTCCATCCCTTAATTTCCCACCCTTCCCTTTTTGGGCTTTCCCTCCCCAAACCCCATCGATAGAGATTTATGTATACATTAAGAAAGAAAAAGGAAACATGATCGACAAGAAATTGCCAATGTACGTATCGCTCTTATTAGAATAATACCTCAGCACAGAAATACTATTAGGTCCAGACTCGGCCTTCCCGGATCCTGAAAACTAGCCAAGAAGATACGGGATGGATATGGAGTCTGGGACACAACCTCTGCCGCCTCCGTCAAACACCAAGCAATCCGGTTTTACTCGCCTCAACGCATTTGTCGCCAAGAGCAAAGTCGGCAAGCGGTTTAAGCTCAATGAACGGAACACTACTTTCACCACCGAGTTGCGTGCTGGGACGGCTACGTTTCTTACCATGGCCTACATCCTTGCGGTGAATGCTTCCATTCTTTCTGACTCTGGCGGCACTTGTTCAGTTGCCGACTGTGTTCCTCTGTGCTCTGATCCCACAGTTGCTCTTTCCAACTGCAAGAACGACCCCAACCTTCGTCTTATTACCCCTGATGAATCTTGCAAATTTGCGCCGGTCAATCCTGGATACACTGCTTGTCTTGAGAAAACACGAAAAGACCTCATCGTGGCCACCGTAGCTTCCTCCCTCATTGGATGTCTCATCATGGGCTTATTTGCGAACTTGCCATTAGCGTTAGCCCCTGGAATGGGCACAAATGCATACTTTGCATATACAGTCGTAGGGTTCCATGGCTCCGGAAACATTTCATACCAGAGTGCATTAGCGGCTGTTTTCATCGAAGGCCTTATATTCTTATTTATATCGGCAATTGGTTTCCGAGCCAGGCTTGCAAAGCTGGTTCCCAAGCCAGTTCGTATCTCGTCCTCCGCTGGTATTGGACTTTTCTTGGCCTTCATTGGGTTGCAAAATAATCAAGGGGTAGGGCTTATTGGTTACAGTTCTTCAACGTTGGTCACACTTGGAGCATGCCCGCGGTCCTCGAGAGCATCCCTGGCTCCCGTGACCACATTAGCTAACGGCACGGTGGCGCTCATCCCTGGAGGGACTATATCCGGTGATATCGTATGTTTGCATGGTCGCATGGAGAGCCCAACGTTTTGGCTTGGGGTGGTGGGATTTGTTATCATAGCCTATTGTATGGTAAAGAACATTAAGGGAGCAATGATTTACGGAATCGTTTTCGTTACTGCTGTGTCGTGGTTTAGGAACACCAGCGTCACTTCTTTCCCGGACACTGCAACAGGCAATTCCGCCTACGAATACTTTAAGAAGGTCGTCGATGTCCATAAAATTGAAAGCACGGCTGGGGCTTTAAGCTTCAAAAACATCGGCAAAGGCTACTTCTGGGAAGCATTGGTTACGTTCTTATACGTAGATATCTTAGACACCACAGGAACTCTATATTCAATGGCACGTTTCGCGGGTTTTACAGACACCAATGGTGATTTTGAGGGACAGTACTTCGCTTTCATGTCTGATGCTTCCTCTATCGTTGTGGGTTCACTGCTAGGGACTTCGCCGGTGACGGCGTTCATCGAGTCCTCCACAGGTATAAGAGAGGGAGGCCGTACTGGACTAACGGCGTTGACAGTAGCAGGATACTTCTTCCTTGCATTCTTCTTCACGCCGTTATTGGCTTCAATCCCAGCATGGGCGGTGGGACCGCCGCTAGTACTGGTGGGGGTGCTGATGATGAGGTCCGTGGTGGAGATTGAGTGGAATGACATGAAGCAGGCGATACCGGCGTTTATGACATTGATTCTGATGCCGTTGACTTATTCCATTGCCTATGGGCTTATCGGTGGGATTGGTACTTACATGGTTCTGAATTTGTGGGACTGGATTGTGGGGCTTTTGAGGAAATTTGGGATAATTGAAGGGGTAACCAGCGATGAGATCACCACAAATAGCATTATCAATCATAGAAATACTAGTGATGAACTGGGGATGCTTCCTCCTGAGGATGGAAGCTTTAAGCCCAATTGATGTTTAGGTGATGAGATTAGTACCCTTTTTTTCAGTGTTTTCTAGACGTATCCATCATAAAATGTACATATAATTTACCTCATCTTCTTTAATCTACCATCAATACATTTTTTCTTGACGGCGGAGGGCTAGGAGGATCATAAAGTGGTAGGGGCGATGGGGCTAGCTATTCATGGAAAACGTACAATTGAACTATGAACTGACACCGGAAATCATTCTGCTAAAGACTATGTGCTGCTCTGCCAACCAATTGAACGTGATGGTAGGACAACTTACCAGCTTTGTGACCTCTTTTCCTCTTCACTCTAAGCAATCAACCTGTTGATCTTACAGTCCAGGTAAATACTAGTAGCACCATTTCTGTTCTGTAAAAAAGCAAAGAAAGGGCTTGCTTTCATTGCCATTTTCCTCTGATGATCGTTTTGGGTTGCATCAAGATCTTTGCCTAAATGAATTGACGTTCGAACAGAGACTTTTTTTCCCCTTTCTATGATGCAACATCTAAATGAACTTATCGGGTATGAGATCCTAATCGAATCATGTTACCATCTTTTGTTTTTATGGTGGGAGGAATCTAAATAGTTTTTGGTACATATGTTGTGCTTTCAAAAACTATAGTGGATGAAAGATGGATTTTCAATTCGTGGAGAAAGCTATTAGTTTTAGAAATATCTCTATTTCGTCGAGTTTCTCTTTTAAAAAGCATTTAAATTTTTAAATCTTTCATGTAGAATCAAAATTTATTCAAAAGAAATTTCGCTATTTTAGAAGGACAGTTATAATTAAGATCATTGTTCACCAAATTTTCGATTGCCAACTCCTCCATCATCAACTCACCAACTTCCTTGACCTGTGGACACTGAGCAGCGTCAAACCCCTCTACATAGTCATCTTGATTTTCCACCATGAGCGTTGCTAAGTTTCTCCGATGTCCTGGAATTCTCAAGTGGTTAGGTTCCTCGATTGAGGATCAATTATGTAAACCTAACATAATATGGTSAAACAAATTATGCCACATTACTGTTTCTTCATCAATAAAACTTTTGCGTTGTGATCACACRCGCAACACCGTTGTGTGCATTGCATTGATTTTCGATCCAAGAACCTTGTTACAAGCAATAAGTGCAATATCTATGTCTTCTGAAGTTCTAATCGCCATTTTGTATGATTGAATCGAAAGCCATAGCTCCAATTAATGAAACATGGTGGGATGGATGAGAACAAGGMGAAGGAAAGGTATCAAATGTCCGTTGAAGAAATTAAATGCTCGTCACTTTCTTTTTGCCCCTTGAGGATGGTCCAGTCCCGTGGATGCTCTTCACTGCTTACAGAGATACAGAGAGCTAGCTGGAATGAGGATCCATTCAAGGAGAATTGGAGATGCAGAGGGGGATAGCTAATTCAATATGGTATATCCCAACTTGCATTGCCCAAATGATTCAGCTAACATCAATCCGGTTGTAGCTGGTTCAGAAAAATGGACGGGTACCTATTATTTATTAGAGGTTGGTGAATGATATTTATCACTTGGTACTGCTTCTGCACTCGATCCAGGTTCAGTCGTACTGCTTTTATTGTGCATTTCTCAAACCTTACCCACTCCAACCCAACCAAAACCAAACCATTCTGCCCTTTGCTTTCCAAAATTTTCTCGGATGCTTTTAGGTATTTGCATGATTCACGTCATGTGTCTTATCGAATGACTTGTTTTCGATCTTTTAAAAAGTAATAGAGAATTATTCAAAATTATTTTTAATTCAAAGAGGTTACGTGTGATTTTATTCAAATTTTCTTAATCTGTTAATTATCAACAAATTAAAGAGCCATCAACGATAAAATTATTTTAAAATTCATAACAATGAATTTATTAAACTCATTGTTTCGAGTTCAAATCTTATGAATTGAGTAAAATATTGAGAGAGAAAAATTTTTTCCCTTTACAGATTCCTCTTAAAATTTAAATCGTAATTAATCGAAATCAAATTTTCAAATATGAATAGTTCAAATTAATTAGAAAAGAATATATATATATATAAAACACTTTATCCATACATTTCACGTATTCATGGCCCTGAGCCCTAATCAATCAATTGCAGCTTGCATAGCATGGTACCATCCATATTCTGTGTGATTACAAGAGTAACACTAGAAACCGGAAGGACCCAACCGACGCCTCATCCCCGTGGTTTGTGCTGATTCCACGGAGTTTCTTATCACGCGGGAACCGTGGTGTCTACTTTCCCTAATTTTCTACTAACTGCATTTCCTTCCCAATACTTAATGTCACCCCGCAAAACGACGTGACTCAACTTTGGGTCCAATTAGAGTGTGCTGGAATCGACCTCCATTGTAACACTAAAGAGGAAAAACATATTTTAATAAAATTACAATTTAATTATTTATTAATGAATGTATTAGAAGATATCATCATTATGAAGGTAAGAAAAAATGTGGTAATTAGCTTTTTAAAAAGGGAAAAAAGAAAAATGTTCTGCCTATTGAGGTGACACCTCATTTTGCATCTACGCAAAATGATTAATCGAAAAGACAAATAGCAGATGATTAGTTTTTGGATTAGCTACGTGTCGTATTCTAAAGTTCACACTCGATCCACGTATTAGCTTCTAATCATGATTCGTTATTCTTGGTAAAGAAGGAAAAAAAGAAAATAAAAAAAAAGAAGAGGAGTTTAGAATAAATTCTTTGCTGATTGTTGATTCAGCAAGGCCACGTGGACCGACGTGTCATGGTCATAATAAAAGCGAAGGAAAAAGAAGTGTTGTGTCATCATCTTAWAAAAAGAAAATTCCGAAGGTGGCCGGGCATTTCATGTCGTGACCAACTTGTTGTCTAACAATAGCGACACATTTCACGTCGTTCACTTGACCTATCACCACGTCTTCCTAAAGACGTGGGTTACATCAAACCCATGCAGATGTAATCCGCCCACGCACTACTCATGTTTTTTCTCCTTTGGACCCACTTAATTAAATTAATTCCTAAACTATATATTTGATCTTTTAACTAATTAAAGAAATCTAGAAAGCATGAGAGACAATTTTTCTTTTTTAAATATTTTTATAGGAAGGGGCTGTATTTATATCCCTTCATCTAAAATATCGTAACATTAATATATAGCATTTAAATAAAATTAATATTAATCTTCATATACAGAAGTTTAAAAATTTAATATTCATTTTGAAAAAACATTCTAATATAAAAGGTGGGCATTGTTACTAAGTAGGGTGTAAGTTGAATATTGGGCCTCAAAGAGAAAGCCGTTATTGCCCAAAGTTTTAGGCTGGGCTTTACTAAAAGAAGTTCATTCTTCAAGGATTGGACTTGGTCCCCCGGGCCTCGGTTGGATCTATAACGAACTAGTATACATCTTGTTACCATGTGAGAGTCCAATAAGTTCAAGAAACAAATTTGCAATTTTTTTTTGGATTACTTTCACACTTATATTATGATTTTGGGGATTATATTTTGGTTCTCAGGGTTTAAAAGCAGTTTCTTTAAACTTTATCTTTTTTTTTTAACTTTTGATTTTAATTTTTTTAAAATATTATTTTGAAGGACTTACTGAAGGGTGCTTTTCAAAAACTACATTTAGTTCTTAATGCTATTACATTGATTTTCAAACTATTTTTTTTTTCAGAAAGACTTTCTTTTTTCTTTTTCTAAAATATTATTTTGTCGGGATATAAAAAGGATTAGCAAAATAATAAAAAATTTCTAAAATAGTCACTCTCTTGCTCTKTGCATTCACCCGAWCATGATTCCCTCGAAATCAACAAATCAAATCGAAATTTTACTGTGAATAACATTTTAAAAATCGTTAACTTGATTTAAAATTTATGAATCGAAATTGATGATTATAATTTATCAATTCATTAATTTTTTATTAACTGCAACTGACAATTCATGAACTGAAATTAACCGTCACGATCGAATTCATGAATTTAGGAAATATAGTGGTCGCTAGAGTACACTTGGCTCGAAAGGAGAAAAATATCTATGGTATATATTGGATCATTAAAGTAGAATTGATTTATTTGTGGATATTTTACTTGTGATCTATAGATTCAAATTTTATTTTTTAGTCGTGCTAAGCCCAATAATAATGGCAATATATATCTATTAATGCGATAATGGAAAGTGAAATAAGATCTTTATCACGTGGATCGAATTCTATTTCAAAACTTGAAAATTATTTAATAATTAAGAAAATTCTTTTGACTTAGTCTTTCGCTTAAACCTTTGATCRAAATTATATTTAAATCGTATTAAAAATAGTAATGGTAAATTGTCTATTTATGAATCATATGACCTGTTAATTTCTCATCGTAATAATCAGATCAACACATCTCCTCTACTGTTTTAAGGGTTAAAATATGGACGTGTCAATCTTTGATTGGATTTGACTTTGGTTAGTGGACAGATACGTCAAAAGGGACATTGCTTAGATGTCAGAGTCCTGAGAACCATATTTAGGAGAGCAGACACTCTGAGAACTGGTCCTGAAATTTAGAACGGAAGGAAGAAAAATGGGATCTCTGGGCAGAATCTCTTGGCTCTCTTCGTCTCCGCTCCCACCTCCTCTTGAAAAATATGCTGCAAGTTGGCCATCTTCCTGCAATCTTCTCAGTGTGCCCCGAAAGAGCTTCAGATTGAACAAGATTTATTGCACAATGCCTGAAAGGGAAATCAAAGAGAACCCCACAAGCAATGGAAGCTCCAGGAGCAAAATGGAAGAGTACAACCAGGCCATGAAGACAATGATGAGGAACCCTTATGAGTATCATCATGATCTTGGTTAGTAATTCTCCACCATACTCCTATTTGTTTCTGTTATCAATTAATTCAGTTCTTGATGACTTCCATATTCTCACAGAAAGTTAGCTAGTATATCCGGTAGCACAATCATGTTCTGCGAGAATAAACCGCTTTTAGTATCTTACAGCTAAATATTCAAGCCAATGAAATTATGGTCTGTGTTTTTGATGGTTGCTAATTATTGACTGAAATTTCAACATGATCCTCTAATTTCATATGTTGGGTGCGTCTCAAGCCAGTTTTGGCTTATGCAGAGCAATAATGAAGATGGAATTTGTGTGGGCTTCATTGATCAATCAAGTCCGTATCCGTACTGAGGGGCTAAAATGATTCAGAATGGTACTATTAGCCGCATGTATGATCTTTTCAACAATTTCTAGAAACGAGTCGGTTTGGACTCTGACTGTTCATTTAAAAGCTTAAAAGATAAAATGGAAAGGCATAAGACTTCCTATTCTTCTTATGCTTTTTAGTGAAAGATTCTTTTAGTTTCCTTTATGTTAAGAACTCTGCTAGTGAACCATATAAATTCACCGCGAGCTGAACTCCCTTCTTACTGTAGTTGCTTTCAAATGTGAAGTACTAGTATCTTCACCGCTATACCACAAGCTTCATGTGGATCACTAATTAGCCATTGGACTGGACTACTTGGTTGTATAATATCTCCATTAAAACTATCAGGCAACTTGTACCTTCCCAAATTTATGAATTGTGATTCGTCTTCTCTAGGAACACTATGGATCATCAATCCATGGATATCTTACTTCATTGATAACTGTGCCACATTGGAGTACCAAGATTGGGAAAAAGGTTAAAGCATGAGGAAAGAATTTCAGCATGATTGGCTCCCTTACTAATTGTTGCAAACTCCTGGAATCCACTGAAAGTCAATTGGACCTTAAAGCATGTGTCTATACCACTGTTGTTTTTCCTTTTACTGCAGTACTGTGAATATACATTATTAACTGCTTCTAGTGTAATTAGTTGTAACTGCTTCAAATTATGGTGCATTTTCTCCAATGATCAAACACAATTTCTAGTTATTGTTAAGTGGATGTGCACTTAGCTTAGCTAATTTCTTGAATAATGTGGTGCATTTACATCTAAAAAATTTTACATCATGCACATTTGCAAAACTGGATCAAATATACCATCTTTGTAATTTATCTATGAGTGCATTTCTGGTTTCAGGCATGAACTACACATTGATAACTGAAGAGTTAATTGTTGGCTCCCAACCTCAGAATGCTGAAGACATAGATCATCTGAAAGAAGAACAAAAGGTGGCCTATATCCTGAACCTGCAGCAGGACAATGATGTAGAATATTGGGGAATAGACCTCCCATCAATAGTAAAAAGATGCAAAGAACTTGGAATCCGTCACATGAGAAGGCCCGTAAGCAATTATTGACCATTCTTATTTTTGAAATCCAGAAGTGAGATCTTGTAGAACCATGTGGTGTTATGTAACTTTAAGCTATTAGGAGCTTTTCCCTTTGATAGTTTTTCTACTGAAACAGAGTCCTAGTTCAGGATTTATTTTTTCGTGCCACATATTTTGCTTTGGTAGTGGCAAATCTGCTAGTGCAGGTTCTACAACCCTGTACCTGTTTACATGAAAAAAGCAATTGTCTGCTTCAACACACTCATAAATAGTGTACAACACTTTGCAGCCCGTATGTTATCAATTAGCTTTTCTCTTGGGTTGTTTACTATTTTGGTTTTCAAGTATGGCATATCATCTTAGCTACTTCTAAACACACGCTTTCTGATCCCATCCTTTCCTGTAACAGTATTCCTAAACTTTAGCAGACTGATTTTTTCAGAAATTTGATTTGTTATTTTGCACAATCCTTTGTTTGCACTTTTGTTGAATACATCAAGGAATGTTTTTATTATTATCTCTTGCAAAATCTTATACAAGTAGGCGTTCCCTTTAACACTGCTACCTGTGCTTTGCAGGCAAGGGATTTTGATCCAGAATCTTTGAGAAATATATTACCCAAAGCTGCTTCCTTACTGGAATGGGCAATTTCGGAAAGAAAAGGAAGAATATATGTACATTGTACAGCTGGATTGGGGAGGGCAYCTGCAACAGCAATTGCTTACATGTTCTGGTTTTCTGATATGGATGTAAGTGCTCAAGTCTTGATCTGTCTAAAGCTCATGTTTCCAAGTGCATTGCTTTAGCATTTGCATCACCTAAATTGCATCACAACAGCATTCTTTATCTGTCATTTCATAGGCTGCTTAGATTAAAATCTAGTTATTTTTTCCATCAATGGATTGTGAATTGGGGTTTTGAAGTTGTTTGTCAATTTGTTTTTTCACAGCTGAATACAGCATACGATAAATTTACTTCAAAGAGACCTTGTGGACCCAACAAACAAGCAATACGGGGAGCTACTTATGATTTAGCAAAAGATGATCACTGGAAGGAACCCTTTGAGAGTCTTCCAGAGTACGCCTTTGAGAATATAGCAGATTGGGAAAGAAAGCTGATTCAGCATCGTGTCCGTGCTATGCGGAATACTTAAGAATAGATATTAGTCGTGAGGTTAGTTTACCTTTAAACTCCTTTCTTGTTGGGAAATAGTTGATCTCCTTTGGCTTGCTAAAGTTTTTGCATCTCGCCATTCTACTTGACACCTTACAAACTCTTAGAAAGACCAACCCCTTACAATTCAACTCCTCTGCTTTTATTTCTCTCCCATTCTCGCCCATTGGAACTAAATCCGTGATTAAATTTCAAGATTTTACAAAAATGAAGTTTTATAGTATCTAAGAAAGCACTTTAGCTCAAAATTAAGTAGAGAAATAATTAAGAGAGAGCCATGTCCGACCACTTGTGCACGTGATCTTAGTTAGAGTTGCCTTAAACTCTCTGTTTGATGTAGTAGTTGGCTGTCCTTAAATCGCTATTTGATAGATTTAAAACCTCACAACCGTTGCAAAATTGTATATTATTTCAGGGTTCACAAGTCCGGGAGAAATCTGAAGCAGCAAGTGCTTGGCAATTGAGGAGTTCGACAACTTAACAATTGGCTGAAAGCGTGGAACTTTCCAAGGTAGACGTCGGTATGTAATCTTATAATACTTGTGGCACGTACTACCTAATAAACAAGTGCCAATATTACTGTAATAAAGCTGCTGGGACTTTTAGGGGGAACTCTTTGGACAGCTAAACGAGATCTCTTAGCAGATAAAGGTTACTTTATGTCTTGCTGTTACATTGCCGCTGGATTTAAATTTGGTAGGAATCGACCAGATTATATTTCATTGAATTTTCGCTTTCTCTGCTCCTCAACCATCATCACTGGTTGGTTTTGCCTCTCAACCTATAAAGATTGATAGGGTGAAGGCCCAAAAAGTATACCTGCGTTCCTTCTGCTGCCAGATGTACAAAATCTCTCTCCATCTCCTATCCTCGCATCCCTAAACCCCTGAAAACAAGGCTTTTGAAAATGAAAGCAAAATGAAGAAACCGAAATATGGAAAAGGCAAAAGCTAAAAAGAATTCAAAAATCCCTTTAAACATTGCCATGATAGAGTGAGCTATAATTAGGGCCAAAACTAAGTTAATGCGGCTGAAGAATAGACAGGTACTGGTCTATCATGTCTTTAACAAAATCTGGTACAAATCAAATGCCCAAATACTCCGCATTAGCAGTCTGGTTGGACCTAATAGCATCAGCCAATTTCAGTGCGAGCTAGCTGAAATAACTATTACAACTGAAGATTCAAAACAGAGAAAAGCTGTCCGATGCCAGCCAAATGGAGTACATTCCATCCCAATTTTCAAGTCCCAATTCCCAACCAGGCATCTATTACCAAAAAAGGTAGAATTAAACATCAGGAGCTTCCAAGCTGTCAAGATGGCTGGAGCTTTGCAAGTTGTGTTTGCCGGTGACCCAAGTGAAATGCTGTGGCTATCCACAAAATGCACACCTGGTTAAGAAGAAAATCCAAATCAAAGAGTTATCGAGTTTCTCACTCATCTTTGTTTCTCCAAAATAGAATGATGCAGATTCCGTCTAAATTATTTTGGCAGGAAAAACAAAAATACTTCATCTCAAACAGAATGTCACACTTTCTATTGGAATTGAATACAAACTATGAGATTCAAATGGCGACAGTGGGAGAACTACTCAAAGTCATTAACGTTCCTATAAAAAGGAAGCTCTTTTAATTATTTTTCACGTACAGGCAGGGCATACAGGGAGGCAGTTGATGCCCTTCCATTTATAGTGCTGAAAAGTAACTTGTACATCCCAGCTGCTGAAGCATCTCCCAGCCGCTGAACAATTACATCTATGCACACCTGTCAAAATTTATGGTGAAATGTGTGACGTGAAGTCTGTGACATTCAAGTAAACAGCAATATAGCACATTTGGAAGCACTGGAGCATCTACATAGGCAATATACAAATTACATATTAAGACGCATCACACATAGGCAAGCTAATTTTGCAGCTCTGCTCCTCCAAGACTCTAAAAACAGAGTATATTCAAACTCCAACGTGAAAAGACTGGTGTCCTGCCCCTGAAAAGCCTGACATGTTTCTGTTGTTCCTTGTCTTCCAAAAGGAAATGGGAAGTGGGAAAGAAGAAATATAGGTTACGTCAAATAGTCCTTTTCATACCTTTGCTTTGTACTTCTCTTCCTGAGAAACAACAGTGAAAAGTAGCTCCCTCCCAGGCCTGGTTACAACATAAGTAACCACCTAAATGAACCAAAAAAAAAAAAAAATACACATCTTATATCCGATTCAGGATGAATATAACAGGGGAGAGGGAGTTCTGGGGATTGGGTTTGGTGGTGGCTTAAGACAAAGCACAAAGCATTTGCAAAGCAACTTTTGTTAGCTTTGATGGGTTTAGGATTCTGTTTAATTTTCAGAAGGATATCGAACAAACCTTGCGTAATGTCTCGCAGACAGCCACAGTTATCCATGTGGGCCAGAAAACAACAGCAGTCAAATTTATGAAGGCAACAAATGGCGCAGAGCATATAGCTGCAGTAACCCCCACAGTAGTAAGGATGCGACCCTATAATCCCAGGGAAAACATGAAGAAATCCAAGATGTCAAAGCATGATAGATTTCTGAGATAACCTCATATACATGCAACAAGACGAAGCATAGAGGAATCAAGTCCATGTGATTGGATGTATGATAACTCCAATGCCTAATGTGATAATTACAATTAAATCTCAAATACATGAAGCAAATTAAGTTAGAAAATAAGAAGATCTATCCAAAAATCTGACAGTTCGTTGGAGCTTAAACATGGATAATGTACAATGAAACTGAGGCTTCCATGTGAAGCTGTTGGCAAAAAACACTTTATCACTTGAATGTCCATATATAGAGGTGCAGGGCGGGTCTAGGGGGAGGCACCTTCCATGCTTCCCCCCAAAAAGAAAAAAATTAGAATTACCTTTTCTCTTCGTGATAAATTAAAAATTTTAATCAGTTCCTTATAAATTTTACCTTTTGCCCCTCTCCCCACCCACAAACCCCCCCCCCCCCCCCAAAAAAAAAAAAAGAAAAAAAGAAAAAAAAGAAAATAATCATGTTCAAAATTTCTAGTTTGACCACCCCTAAGTGAGTATATCTTGCTCTGTTCTTGAAACAGGTTAACACTCTTCAGACTATTAAGGACTAACTATAAAGAGAAAAGCTAAAATCACCTGCTTTTAAACTTAGGAGAACAAGAAGAGTTTGCATACTGAAAGACGTAAGTAAAATCCTTTTACATCCTTGCTCCATCATCTAGAGAACAAGCCATATGTTCTGAAACCATATAAAATTGTCAAAAAAGAGATTGTACCGTCATACCGTTAGACTAAGTTGTCCAGTAAGGATAAACACAGCAATAAAGCTATTGATCTGAGCAAACAATTTTCGCCTGCCAACAGGGCTTGTAACAGTAGAGGCAATCACAGTTACTTTCTGCAGACAGAAGAAAAGTGTGAGACCGCAACCCCAGCACCCATGGTGTAGTCCAGTGGTTGCAGAAAAGTCTATTTAAAGCATGCAGACCAACATTTCTATTCCTCCACTGTTTCTAGAAGAATAGAAAAATGGAGAGAAATAAAATACACGAAGAAAGCGAGGGAAAACAAGATTAAGGAGACTAACAAATACCTGAAAGTAAAAAAAAGAGGATATCACTGCGCTGAGCCACAAAAACAATGCAACATATAATAAATAAGTTGATGAGAGTATGAGGCGTAGTCCATCTAATATAGCCCAGAACTGAGGCTTTTCCCTTGTGGAAGATAATTTGTGGGAAGATCCTCTATCAGCAGGCCTGGTTTGCTCATCAGCCACATCAAAATTATCCATATCAGCATTCCTAAAGCCCAAAAAGACAAAGATTAAACCTTTTAAACTGCTTGTATTAGTTTTAAATCAAAGACAAGGCAATGTTTAGGGCCTGTCTAAGCAGATTTGGCTTAACAAAGCCAGAAGGTCTTCACTAGTTGTCTACTCTTAGCTCAAAAATAGAGATTAAAAAGAAAGAGTTTAGTCATCAAGATGTCTTTCCCTTCATCCTTCCAGTGTTAGTTCCTCTCTCCATTATCCTGAACTACCGATGCCAACAGAACACCAAAGCTTCCTCCCCACACCATCACTATATGCTCATGCTATGCCAGATCCATGAGCCATGCAATATGCGCACTCAAATTGTGCTGCAATTTCCTGTACAAAAGCTATGATATTATGTACATTATCTGATATATCATGGACATCAAATAGTTCACATGCTGAGTGGGCTAGTGACACCAAAGAAACGTGTCATGTCCTGCAAACTCAGATCATCCCAGAATCAAATTTGAGCCACAATTTCTGCAACAATTTGGAAAGCCAAGTTGTGCAGCCCGACCTCAACAGCAAATTGGCATACCATAGTCATCAAACTTCTTTAACTTCATTCCTCCACCCCTCAGTTTCTGATCTTTCTCTCATCCTGAACCACCCCTGCGTTCCTCCCAAACCATCCATGGTTATGCTACGCCACCTCAAATAGAAATCTTATAGGCATATTGTAAACAAAACTATGCTACAGGGTAGCAAAGAGAAGCCACTTCAAATATCCTGTATATACCATACAAATCACATGGTGAGCCAGCTAGGTCTAGGGAACACCACATAGCCGATAGCTTCTACCACATCTTCTATGATTACCAAGAGATATATGTAACTTGCATTGAGTATACAGTGAGTCTGTGCATAGATACATGCACCTAAAGAAAACAGATTCAGGAGTTAATGGAGTCAGTGATCCAGTGGTAGCAGAACCTTTGGGATCCCAAGGAGAAAAGGAAAGGAGGGCAGGACAAGAGGGAAAAAAATGAATTAGAGGTAGCTGCATTTAAAGTGTTTATGAACAGATTCACTACTTCAATACAGAAACTTCTAAAGATTTTATCCCTTTCTTTTGCCATTTCGCGGAGGTTAGGGGAATGTCAATACCCTCAACCTGTGAGAGGCTTTATATATGACATGCTGTTGCTTATAGGAAACATAACAAATCAAAATCAGGGAAAGAAGAGAAATGAAACCTCATGGGAGACAGCTCTTCAGGAAGATGAGGCACATCTTTGTTGATTCCTGTTGATGACTTTGAGGCCATTTCCATCAGAAGAGCAGCAAAAAGAAGTAAATCTACAATATAGAAGTGCCAAAGCCTTAAAGCAGATTACACAAACGAGTCAAATAAAATTGCATGAGAGTCAAGCAGGAAATTTACATAGCAAAGCTTTTCTAAAGAGAGAATATTAACATACATGGTCCTAACCAAGCCATCCCTGTGGCAAATAGTGAACCAAACAGCTGACCAAGAGTGGCACCAGCACCAATGAACCCAAACAATCTTGAACCTGACTGAATGCAAGATTGAGTTAACGACCTGGAAGAGCTTATGTCATTAAAGATCCAACAGCAGCAATGACATAATGTGAAAACTTGAACATTTAATTCCATATCAAGTTATCCATTAAGCTGCAAAAGGTGGAAACACATAGGATACTGACCTCACTATCCATCACGTCGATTACTCTAGCCCAGGTTGAAGATATAGTAATAAGATTAAGAAGAGCAACCTGGGGTGAAATAATGACGAAGTAAATACTCCTACGAATTAAGAACCAACTAGGGGATAGCAAACATTAAGAATGCTAATGATATCCGCAGACGCATGATATTAGGAATCACTTATTACCCAAAGAAAGAAGCTGATTCTCACTGAAATGTAAAACCACCCATGGTGGCCCCATCCATCAGAGGAAGTTGGACTGGCTTGATTGACTTGAAGTTTTAGCTCCTCTTTCGTAGTGGAGGACATATGGAGCAATCCCTACAGATAAAGTTACTGTGAACAGTTGAAAATCACACTGCTGAAGTAATGGCAGATGTGTCACATATTCCTTACCTTGAAACTAAAAAGTATGCTTCCAGGTGTAGAGGAAAGCCACAGGAGAAAGAACAGAACAAGTGACATACCAAAGAACCTGTGGATCAAGACCAAAGCCTGGAAACTTAAGAAGAATCTCATATTAGAATTGTGATACACATGAAACCCTAATCAAGGCCATTATATCTTCAAAGTAAGAAAAGCATATTGAAATTAGATTCTGCAAGTGGTCTTGAATTGAGAGAAGAAACCATAATGTCACAAGTTCAGTGAACTCAAAACAACCCAGAGTGACTTCAACGCAAGGGCCAAGAAAAAAATATATATATTCATTCGTGATTTGTTCTTTTCTCCCCCCCCCCCCCCCCCCCCCCCCCCGGCCCCCGAAAAAAAAAATTTTATATACACAGAAAAATAAAAAATAAAAAGAAAACAACGTATATTAATTTTGTGCCGTAAGGAAGAGCAAACCTTTTGATCGAATAGAGTTACGACGCTAAATGAAGCAAAAAGCACCATAAGAACTGTTTGGAGCTTCAATTACATGATAACCGTTCGTGCATTTTACTAAAATGAATTACTGGGAAAAACAACTTATCTAAGAAACCAGAAATGAGTTGTAAAAGCAGGACAAAAGCATCATAGAGGTTGAAGGATTACAAATTCCTATACCTTGCCTTTTGAAAGATTAGGCAATGAGAAGATTAGTGTGGAAAGTGGAGCAGCAACCAAAGTGAGTAGCAACGACCCCAAGAAAAGCCCCGGAAGATTCCGCAAACCCAATGATATGGCCCCTTCATCGCGCAAAGGTAGAACCACAAAATACGCACTTAAAATCTGCAAAGCAAGAAAGTTCATTGCAACTAATCCATAAAACTATAACGCGCACCCACCACAGACACGCACAGATAAATACAAAGTGGAAGAGGAAAAGGGCGTACGAAAAAGAATGTCGAGGTGGAATAGAACAATGCGGAAGTCTCGTGAGGATGAACTTTAACAAACCACGACATGAATATTTCTATCCGAGATTTTCCTATCCTCTCAATCATCGACATCATCTTTCTCGTCCGTCTTAATAGAATTGAAAAGTTGCAGGATTCAATTATCAATTATGGCGGCAAGGGGAAGATGTTCTGGAGTTTCAGCTAAAATTCTGAAGATGGAGATGTTGGATCCATCAACTCTTTCGGTCGAAAGTCCACCGGGGAAGCGAAGAGCAGAAGGAAAACATTATATAGACTTYCATACATAGCCTCGTATTTTATGTTTATTCTGTTAAGGCCCTCCAATGTTTTCTATTCTTGAAATATCACATTAACCCATTTATTCCGATTTATTTCGGAATAGCCCATCTATTTCAGTTCGCTTGATGAACGTTATTTTCACACAAACTAGATAGGAAAGCAAGTACGGTATGATCTATCCAGTAATGGTTGAGTTTTTACATTATGTCCGGTCTGTATAAAACTTTATTTCTAATATAAAATTTTATGTATAAGCATTTATCGTATATATTGAATACTTACAAATTATGACTCATTTTTAATCGAAAGATACTTGGAAAACATTAATTCAAAAGATTAATTAGATGATAGGAAATCATCTCGAAATGCAAAAGTTCGAAATAATCGAACCAACTGATGCTAACTAGAATCGAATTTGAGACATATTATTCATCCAGTGAAAATTTTTTATGAAAATTAAAACTCAAATCTATTTGCAAAATTTTTTTTCTCTTTATATCTTTTTGTAGGAGGAAAGGACAAAAATCAAACTTGCATCCTTTCACAGATCAAGCCTCAACTCTGATATCAATCCATTCATCGAGAAGATCTAAACGAAATTAAAGCTCATTTAACATTTGTAGAATTCCCCCTTTTTTTTCTAACCGTGCAGATCAGATAATCCACTTATACAAGGTCAAACTGCAGCTCTTTGGCCACGGGGGAGAAAGAGAGARAGATAAATCAGTGAGAGGGGCTTGCACTGCAACTTGAAAATGATTACGAAGTTGAAATATTGACAATYAGAAGATAGACAGTGTAGCATTTGCAAGTTGCTCCGTCACATGATATTCATCAAATTAGAAAATAACTTCCACTATTAATGTTTGCTCCTTAAATCTCCTTTCTTTACATGTTACCCTGGAGCCTTTCGTTTCTAAGTCTTTCCAGCTCCTTCACCATTTGCCAATGATCCAGTGAGAGTTGTGATTCACCAAAACTCGCCGACATCAAACGCCCCATGGTAAGTAATCTGCCAGTCGTTGTCATGGGCTCAAAGGCATGGATACAAAACGGAAAACTAATACTCAAGTCATGAGGAGAATAGCCTGTAACTTACCTGCTAAATTCTTCACTTCCTAAGCTTCGATCAGCTTGTCTGGCAACAACTAGGTCATCTTCTACAATCTGGCAAAGGAAAAGCCAATTTAGAGAATGCCCGTTTCTAAGTGCAAAATATGCATGCACATCGACGGTAAGCATGCATGGGGTCAGAGGAATAGATAGCGCAAGATATTGAACAATATGTAAATTGCCAACATGAAAAACCGCTTCCAGTTCAGAGACTCTTCCCTAATTTTTCCGAAGTGCGGTGTGTACATAAACAAAAATTAATGGCAAGCATTATGGTATCAATCACTGGCTAAGAGCTAGCAAGATCTGCGGTAAACATTACCAAAAGATCATGCTAAATGCACTCCATGATTCAACTGGAGCACACCTTGTACCTTAGATATAGTGCACCAGGATTATTGAGATTGCGAGAAAGAAAGCCAAGTCCCACTTATTTTTTGCTTACAATATCATCTAACTTGATTCAGAAAAAAAACTGGAGTTGCTGCATGCTATGATCCTATAAGCAATACCCCTCTATGTTCTCATCGGGGGGAAATTGACACTTCGATGATACCGATCAAGGATGAAAAAAGGATCAAAATTGATTCCAAGAACTAGGATAGCTCAATGGCCTTATTAACTCCAAGTGGATGCTTTTATATGCAATGTCAGGTGATAAATGGAAAATACTTCATTTCTCATTGACAGAAGATCCAATGAGATTCCTAACCTTACATGGAACTTGCCTAAAGGATTTGTGAAGAAATTAAGAATAACATAACATATACCTTCTGCATATCCGGCTCAATGGAATGTGGCAAAGATCTCATGGTAGCCAAGTACCATCTCCAAGCTTTCAGCACTTCTGGATCAACAATTCGCGGGGAATCTACTGAGGATGGACGGAAAGGCAAAACCAGATCAGCTGGCACAATACCAGATTTTGCCTCGGAGAGAATCAACAATTGAATATCGGCAGCCATCTCCATTTTATAGTATGTAAAATCATACTCCACCTGCCAAAAGGAAAAAGCACTACCTTAATTTAGCTCATATAATTATCTAAAACATTTTTAATCTAACACCCAAGTCCAACCCTAAATTCTCAAAAGGACAGATAACATCCTTTGACAAAATGTCGACATATTTTTGAGATCAAGAAGGACCTAAAAATAATTTTAAATGAAAGCATCATTTSACCTTTTGAGACTCCACGAGGTCCTGGAGTAGCCTTGCATTATCAACTCCACTTGAGTTGAGTGTCCCAGGTTGTAATTGGGTCTCATCAATGGTCAAGTGACTGCCCTCAGGTAGCTGCAATACTCCAGTAACTAATCTGCACAGTTGATCGCATAAAAACCCATGAAACAGTAAAGCCTATTTAGGGCCCTAGCCTTAACATCAGAATCTAGAAGATATATTGCGTAGCCAAATCCGAAACTTTCTAATACCTGTTTGTCTGATAATCCTTTCTTGGGGCAAGAGAAACAGAATTAAGATAATCCACACTRAGAGGTATAGAACGGCTGTAAGGTACAAGGTTCCTGATTGCATGGTTGAGACGATTGCCGAAAACAGAAATGCTTTCATTGCTAAGACAAGTAAGATTTATTGAAAGCTTTCCCACAGCAACAGCATCTATCCTAGCATGTACCTGAAAAACACCAATTGTACTTAATGTTCACTAGTACTTAAAGGAAGAAAAGAAAAAAAGAAATTGTAAAAGGATTTCACTGGTGCCCAAGAGCATAGAAAAGATAACAGAAGGGTATCCATGATATTAAACATAGTAATATAGAACATGGACCAGACACATTTTGTCCACCTAAAAGCACAATCCTGGATAGTTACCCTGGACAAAAGATGTAATAACATGAACTGAGCTGCAAGCCCATCGTTTCCAAGAACAGCTGTGAGATGCCCCAAAAGTGTTTCTCTTATCCCTTTGACCAGATATGACTTTCCCTGTATCATCACAATCGGATTGAAACATCAGGAAAATATAAATATGAGAAAACTAATATAAAAAAGGAGCAGAACTGCCATTCTTTCCTACTTGGCTCCCTTTTTTAGTTTTTTTTTTTTTTGGGAGTGAAATGGGGCAAGGATTTGGATTTATGGGTGAAAGGGCATTGATGGTTGGCATATTTATAGGCAGCGAGACAAATTTACCAATAGCTAATCCAACTCACCTCCAGTGTAGGGGGACTCAAAAGAAAGTCTTCAGCTGAAAGCTTTCTGTGTATAAGACAATGGATACGAGGCACCTGCCAAAAGAATAGAGAAAAAGAATATTTAAAACAGGTCTTTGCTACACTTTCTGAAGCAATGATCATTCAAACCACTTATGTTCAAGGGGAAACAGACATTTGTTGATTATGACTGACTCAAGCTTTCAGTCGAACGGACACAAGAAAACTGCATAGAAAACAAGTAAAATTGTCTTGCATCATGGTTCTTGCTGTCAGATCAAACTTTAATCTATCATGAGTGATGCTTCAAGTTGGTTCTGTTAATAATACACTATAAATTACTAAGGTATCAAATAACATTGCATAGTGTTGAGAACAATAATGATTGCTTTCCTACGTCAATGCAATCCTAACTTCAATATTTTGAATTTATGGTTTCATATTACAGTTATTCTTGTTTATTATTCTCTTTCTTTTTCCCTTTCATTGAAAAACCAATTAGTTTTGCAACATGTGATGCAACAGTTTCATTTAAGTTTCACATGATCATGTAGGCCAACTGCAGGGCATCATGTTCAAAGAGAACATTAGTCAAAGGAGCCATGATGACCACATAATCAGCTACCAAAATTTTGCATATTCTTCATTTGAAGTCCCGCTGTTTGCAGCGTAATGTACAGACTGAAAGTCAGAATGTCAAAAGGTTGACCATGTTTGTCGATTGCCGTTCTTACACTACAAATCTTAGATACTGATAATCTTTCGGTTAAAAACTCAATCCAAAAAGTTTCTTCAATTAAGATGGAAATTTGAATTTCAAATCTCCCAATTTCCCTCCTAACGTACTAATATGACTAGACAGTGTAATGTTAACCAATGGAATTCTTAAAAAAATTACGTCACATCCAACAAAGCCAATCAAACCTTGCTAGGAGGTAGATGAGAGATTTCATCTTCACTAAAACCAGCATCCATTTCATCATTATCTTCTTTATCTGCTGCAAGGTCTGTATCAAAAGTAAGGACGCCGACAAACTCAAAAACATCATTCAGCTTCATGTCAGACTCAGGCGAATCATATATCTGCAACATGGACATCCGGGGAAGAAACTTTCAGTTTATTTAGGTATGCAGAGAGCACTTACTAAATGTAAATCAAGACTCAAAACAACAACTCACCTTCACGAGACAAGGAAATGAATTTTTGTCAAAATCCGCCACTATACTAGTATGCAGACAGGTTCCTCCAACAGCATTCTCTTGCATATTAGAAGGCTGGGAAGCGATTCCATCCTCCCGCTGGTATGTATAGCATTAAGGCAAATAAGTATAGGATCAACGCAAACTAAAGGAGAAGCTCAGAGACAAAAGGTTCAAAAAAATCATTGAAGACAAATCTATCAACTTGTCAATTTCTTAAAACGAAATCTCTTTTATCCCCTCTCGAAAAAATCATATCGCAAAATGCAACTTAAGTTGGGATGATAAGATGCAATCTAATGCTGGAAAGATGACTGATTATTGGTCATAGATATTAAAACAACAAATATCAATTGATCTGACCTTCCTTTTTACAGAAGGAGAATCTGGAATTTCATGACCTGGTACCTGTATCAAATACTGTATCATTAAACTAATGCAACAATTGTATACAATCCTAACCAAAGACTAAAAAATCAAAATGACCACATGCAAATTTGAATTGAAATCTAATGAAATGCCAAGAACAAAAATATATCCACATTGAAGCTTTATACATCCAGTGCAAATCCAAAAGTGTCCCTATAGTAGCAACCTTCGGCTGGTAAATGCCATTTCTAATCGATTGGAAGTAGAGACGTATATAAAACCAGAAAGGTGCAGAAATTACTTGCATATCTATGTCATGCATAGACACATTATCTTCCCTCTGGCGCTTCTCCCTCTGTGGAGAGGTAGAATTAGTTACTGGACTAATTACGGCTTCAGATGTGGACTCAGTCCATGAATTCTGACCTGGAACCTAAAACAGAGAAGCAAATAAACCCACAGATCCAATTATCAAGCAAACAACTGGAGTTACATTAATTTTAGAATTCAAACAAAGCAGGTGCTTCCAGTCCTTGCTAATACAACAAGAAGCAACAACCAACAAAATAGGAATGGAAACATACAAAGGTATTAGGTATACGAACTCACAGTGATACAGTAAAGCAAATGGCGCTCCCAGACCCGCATATCTGGTGAAGAACCCATAGGAAATTGAGAAACATCTGCAAACTTATTCGTTCTCCAAACATCTCCATCCTTATGCAACAATTGAAAAGGAAAAAAGACATACCAAATTGCTTATAGGAACAATCGACGGTTAACCAATGGAAGAGGATGAAAACAGTAATAGTACCTTATAAGCACCAACATAAAATTCATTTCCCAGCATGTCTTGTATCATGCCCCGGAACCTAACCAGGGTGTTTGGCTGAACCCATCTTATGGTTGTCGGGTTAAGCATGGGTACCTTATCCATCAAAAACCACTAAACAAGTAAATTACCTTTTACATGATTCAGTTTACCTAAAACAAAACATGGAAATGTATGTACATGCCTGTTTAATAAATAAAAAAATAAGCAAGCAAACTGAAATTTGTTAATTACTCCCAATTTTGCCTACAAAATCATGTCCCATAGCGAATCGACCCGAAAATTCAAACCAAATGGTATTAGGACCTCATGATGTTAATATTTTGTTTATGTATTCAACGGAATCAAGAAGGGAAGGCGACAATTCTGAATCATATTGGAAGACTAAATATAAACTAAAGAAAAACAAAAGACGGTTTTTGCTAAAGCTGCAATATTCAAAATTCAAGGCAACCTGAGAGAGGCCGCCATTGTCAAAAAGAAACTCGCGAAAGAGATCAGTGGCTCCCCAGTCCTTGCCCTCAAATTTGGCCGGATCAGAGCCTGACGCCACCGCCTTCTCGAACGTCAATCGGACGGCTCCAAGTGGGTTTGCTAGGCAATCATACGGTAAACCAACCATCGTTTATCTTCTTTTTGTTTTCTTTACTGTAAAATTTATGAATCTGAAACTCGCACTATGAAAACACTCCGACTCTTGAAACGAGAACAATGAGAACCAGTGAAAATGCGGTCGTCGGCTTCCCGCGCTTAACAGCTAATAAGTGTATTTCCCGCCAAGTTTTCAGGGTAGCTTCCCGCCAATTCGGCCATCGAGGCTGAAGACCCCATAACTGATGATAAACTGGGCCTAGCTTATTGGGCTCTTTCATAAATCACGGCCTATGATTGTTAACAGTTGCCGTATTCTTGCAAACGGACAAACGTCTACAAATTTTTTGACATTATTACTTTCATTTAAAAAAATTAAATTATTCATTGTTTTTATGTTCTGATGAAAATATTCCTTTTTTCTTGACAAAAATACGAAAGCACTGTCCAATTAAAATGTTAATAATAGTAAGAGAAAAAAAAAAAAAAAGGTTCACGACGAAGGTCTTGATATCGTCGCTTATTGCTCCAAATTGACCTTTTTTTAGGTCAATCAATAAACATTTATATTTTTTATTTTTTCTGTATTGTTTATTTGTGCACATTTTAATATTGTATCTTCTTGAATAAAAATATAATTTCAAATTGATTTTTTTAAAGAAAATGTAAATGTTTCAATGATAGAGATTAATAGATGAGAATATTCATTTTGAAATTACTTATTTATTAAGAAAAGTGAAATAATAAAATGTTCACGGGCGAAAACAAAAAAAAAAAAAAAAAAAGAATGCCACCGTTCGCCTCCACTTCTTTTATTGAATTTACATTTGTTTTTATATTTTTTGTGTGTTTTTCTTTCACATAATATATTGTAAAAGCTGCCAATAAGAGTCAGAATATTATAATTCAAGAACAACAACATTCTTGATCACTTCTTATCCATTGAAAGATTAAAATTACATTAATAATTATTAATTCCAATGATAGAATATKTTTCCCCTAATTAATTAATTTTATTTAACTTTTAGTTCTAAAATAAGATCGTCAAAATTTATAAGAATCAACACATAATTTTTTAATATGCTTAATTTTATTCAAAATGATTAATTAATTTGGAAAAAAAAGAATAGTTAATCTAAACACGTTTTCAAATTTGAACATTATGAATAAAGAAAAAGATTGAAAAAATTTACTCTCGACTTAAACTAGAGCCATCAGACCCGASATTCCTAACYGTGAAGGATTAAAAARAAGACATCTTAAAAAAAGGGGGAAAAAACGTAAATAATCCTCGAAGCATTTTGGTTCACGAATTAGCAGAGTCTGCAGATTTGAGACTCAATTTGATAGTGGATTTTGATTGAGGACTTCCATAGYATTGCCTTCTAAAAATTGAAAAATRGCAGTACGTCTCATGATCACCTCAGCCATCAGCATCGAATCTATGAACCAAAAGAGACGAACTCAAAACAAAGTGTAAAAGAGATTCCAATTTGCCAATTTCATACTTTTGCTACCACTACAGCATTCAGCTCATCCCGCTTTCAAGTTCTTAGGGCTTCATCATCTAGAGAAGAGTCTGGTGAAGAAATTTCCCGACTTGGAATTCTCTAAACATGCAACATGAACGTATCTCCCGAATTTATCCACCTGCCTTGGTTCACCCCCAGTATCTTTCTTGCAAATTTTGCAGGTTTTGTCAACCCATCCTTCTTCTACATACTGTCCATCCACTGATATATAAGACCAAAGAAGGGAAAATTTTAGTGCAAATTTTGGAGTTGGAACCAGACATTAAAAGAAGTTCAGGTTCTCATGATTACCTTCGATGTAGGATTTGAAGAAATCTTTGTATGTCCCACCAATTTTCCTTCTAAGAGCTGCGTACTGCAAGAGACGAGACAAGTCTAATTAGCCTCGTGATGCTGAATTACAAGTTAATCGCTCGACCATTAGCAACCGGACATTTGATTTACCTGTTCTCTGGACATCCGGCCGCCGGACTGTGTAGCCTCCCTGGCTTCCTCAAGGAGCTCGGCATCCTTCGCTGACCTGACTTGAGAAAAGTCCAGAGCTTCTGTTACACTGCTGAAGAGTGATTGCTTTCTCTTGGGTTGTTCGTCGCTAGTGTCATCTTTCTTGGCTGAAAGAACAACCAAGTTGTACTTTCTGCTGTAATTGTATCTAGACAAGCACGGTGCACCACTTGTTTTGCAGAAGAAACCATTTTGTGAGGGTGACAAAARAAGAGCTTTGAGTCCCATTTAGCAGAAATTCGAGTCTTGAAATTCAGGGTCTTCTGCTTTTAACAAGTAGAGGTTGAAGAAWAAGTTGGCACAGTGTAAGGCCGGTTTATAAGCTGAGTTGGACCAGAGAGTAATAGAGACTGAAGATGCATATTTGCCACTCAGCTAATTGATGGTTGCTAAGCCATGGTGAGGTTGAAGAATAAGTTGGGCACAGTGTGAAAAGCCGGTTATAAGCTGAGTTGAACAGAGAGTAATAGAGACTGAAGATGCAAATATTGCACTCAGCTAATTGATGGTTGCTAGCCATGAAACGTGGCCCTTTAGCTTCCAGTTGACCAGAATGGAGACAACTATGTCCCGTTGTCGAACCCAGCCATTCAAGCCAATATCTTCTTTAGTTTTTTTTACACTCAATTATCTTTAAAATATATGCTTTATACAGCCATAATAGAGGAGAAATGTCTTTATCATTAGATTTAATACCTCATCAGTTGAACACTATAAGGTCAATTGATTCCACCAAGTGATCCTCATATTTTAATTCTTAAGCTCCTCGTTTCCCCAAAATACTAGAAGAAATGGACATGGGACTATTGAAGCCAAACGTGAGTACTAGAACTGGAGACCTGGGAACTAAGGCATTTAAGCCCTGAGTAACTGGCTTTGTGAACAGCTAGTGCAGGAATTCTGGGATCAGAGGAGGGAAAACCAGATGATTCTACTAGCAACATGATACTTTCTCCCCCCCCCCCCCCTTCGTCGCATTGGTGTACTCAGAAATGCGATTAAAGTGAAGGTGTTTTCTCTACAACATAATCCTATCTCAGTGATCTGTACGATGACCTGCCTTCTACATCTGCTTCAGGTAGGTGCACTAATTACAGAAAAAGGCTTATACCACATAAACCATGCCAACCTCCAGGAGGGATGCTGGAGGCACCTTTAGAGCTACATCTGGTCCTCTGCAATTCCTCCGTAGGAAATTGTAGCCAAAGTTAATAGCCAACCTCTTCAAGAGAGAGGATCCTTGTTTTGCCTTGACATGCGAGTGTCCGATGATGAAAGCTGTCCCAGCCTGTTGAGCTCCACGTAAATCTGCTAGCTCTTCTTGGAGTTGAACATCCATTTCGAACCGTGACTCAACATCAGACTCATCAACAGCAAACCTCACTCTTTTTTCCACGACCCCAACCTGCTCCATCTCTATCACATCTGTTATACTGTCAACAGTAGGAAAACCAACAGATACACTAGCTGGTTGCACACTTTCCTCGATCTCAAAGGCCGGAGGGCCTGAAAATGCCACAGTTCCAATCACTGCCAATCTACACTCGTTTGGTGATGCAACAGAGTGTGAACCATCATCCTCATTGCATTTTTCAATTATACCATGTGTTCTATAACAGTCGTAGCGGATGAAATCAGCCAGTCTATTAACAAGTTCAGTCTCAAAAGAATCAACATCCTGGTGAACATCGCGGTAACCATAACGGGTAATGCACCTATAAGACCGATGAGCTGGAGGACCCACACGACCGACAAGGTATCGCTCAGCTGGGGGAACAAAAGGTACAGGTACAGATTTTACACAGACAAAAACAAGAATTTGGTGGAAGGCAGGGAGGTTGGTGACGAAGCGTGAAAAGTTGGCAGGAATACCAGAGGTTAGATCTGTGAAAACAAGGCCAATCCCAGGGACTCGAGCAATACCTAAACTTGGACCCAAGGCCAAAAGCCATTCCAGTGATACCTTGTTGTGGAGATCATATTCATATTTCTTGATGGTGGCATAGTTCCAAACAAACATGACAGTTACTAGGAAGAGAGCAAGGAGGATCGGTAGCCAGGCACCTTCACGGAACTTGATGAGGGAKGCTGAAAAGTACAGCAATTCAATGGATCCAAAACAAAGAAGGAAGCATAAGGCTATAATAGGGGGTTTGTGCCAACAGAGCATAATGACCAATGAAGTTAGGCAAGTTGTCACCAACATTACTGCCATTACTGCTAATCCTGCACCAGATGACATAGAATAACGTGTCAAAAATAAATTACAAGAATATGTTCCTCAAAAATGACATGCCATTTCCTTACACATCAGATATTGTGTACAGATGTGTCAATTCAGATTTGATTTGTTTAAAGAGGGATAGTAATGTCAAATGGAAAATATCAACCATCACACTTGCTTACAGAGTAATTGATCTAATTGCTTTAAGGAATAAATGGAAATTAACTAACTCATTTTGCCTAATCTAAATCCTCATGATTCAATTTTTTTTTCCTTATAATAATAATAAGTTACAAGCATCTAGTATAGTTTTTTCACATGCATAACTGCCTAATAGTAGCTAAGAATGTCAGAAGCTGATTCAGATATCAGGTAATGCATTGATCAAATATAGGCATAAATTACCCGATGCATTTCCCAAGTGTTTTATGTCTCTGAATCCAATTGTCACGACAATACAGAGGATCATGAGCATCCAGTTGATCTCAGGGATATAAATTTGGCCATGTATCTTGTCAGATGTATGAACGACCTTCACTCTTGGGAAGCAACCAAGTGCTTGACTCTGGTTGATTATAGAGAATGTTCCGCTGATGATTGCCTGACTTCCCACAACAGAAGCTAGAATCGCTACAACAAGTACGGGCCACCTTACAATTTCTGTATCAAACAACATAAAACATTACAACGTACGGTGTCAATGCACTATAGGAAAGTAGTGCACGGAACAGCTATTATCAAGTGAACTAGCAGATCCTTTGTTTGGAAACCTATGTATTTCTGAGCCCAACTATAAATAAATACAGACAAAAGCCTCCTACAACATGACAAGTAATACCTGGAACTGACACGTAAAATCCAATCTGGTGGATTGTGTGATGATGCTTTGATAAATAGGCTGCTTGACCCATATATGCCAATATTAATGCTGGATAAACCATAAAGGTGAATGCAATCTGCAGAGAAACAGGGAGTCAGAAGTACTATCCGAAGGGGAAAAGGATGAAAATCGTTCCCCTAGTCAATTATAGCCTTCAGGCTACAAGGAAAAAGAAACTATAATACAACAAATCTACCTGAATTGCAGTATAAGAGAAGTGACCAAGATCCGCAAACATGGCCTCTGAGCCTGAAATGCAGTGATCCAGCATATCAGAACTACCCAAAGAGAGTTAAACAGACAGAGAGSGAGAGATGCTATGACTTCCCTCTGAAGGGACAATCAAAAAACTAAAACTAACAAAGAACCTTCTGATACTTGAGAATGCTTTTCCTTAAGTTTACTGCAGATGAATAATCCAAGTCCGTTYAACAGAAAAGTAGGGGGTTGCATATTTCTGTTTGTAAAGAGTAACTGACAAGCTCTAAAGTTATCTCCTTGCCAATAAATACTATCACTTAGATCTAAAAAATGGAAATGTTGCCATAGTCAGCTCTTGATAAAAAACATTGACAACCCTAGCTCGGCATTACTTGATTTAGCTTTCCAAAATTGATTAAAATGTTCAGGTTTAAAATCACATTTAATTTAGATGAACTTAATAAGGATGAGATCCGAATTTAATCATATTGATATCTAAATCCAGGCAAAAAACCAATAAGAATGACACCATGGCACTTAAGACCAAGTGTACTACAAAGGTAAAATGTTTAGAAGTATTATGAAATTTCAGGTCATAGTCAGAAGCAACAACCCTATGTAACTCATGGACATAAGACCATAATTCCATGATTCTGAGACACCAATTACACGACCTTATAAATTCTTCCAAGTTTTTACCTGTTATGCACAACAGAATTCCTCCCAAAGACATCCATCCTCTGGTTCTTGTCTTCTTCAAGAATTTGAACATGTAATATGGCGACAGAGCTTTGTATACATGTGCATTCCAATGAAAGATATTGTACAAGCCAAGAGCACTGATGCATAGTAACCAAGTGAGAACAACCGGTGCAAAACAGAAACCTATGCGATGTGTGCCATAGTGCTGTAATGCAAATAGGCACACTAATATGAAGCAAGTGATTGGAATCACCGCATCTGCAAGTGAGAAATAGATGCAGGTGTGAAAAAAGGACATAAATTTAGCAGTCAACGGCCAATCCATTAAGAATCTTGAATAAACTGACTTTCTTTTCTTTGATTACTTTATGTTGCATGCCCAAACAGAAGCACTTTGTGGTATGTGGAGAGAGAATATAATTTGCCTCGAGAGAATATATAAGAAAAACATTCAGAAACAAATAGATTCATCCAGAAAACAAATAAAGGGAACTCAAGTTCAATTTTCATATATTTCCACATCAAATACCTTTCTACCCTGGTATTTSTGTTTATAGATTACAGAAGTTGAAAGCACAAATTATTGCTTATTTTTGGATAATATACTTGTCCAAATACCAAAACATGAAGGCTRCAACTGTGAAATGAAAAGTATATTTAGACATCAGGACAAACTACACAGTATTGCTCTATCGAGAGTATTGACCAAATAAACACTTCCATAATTGTATTGCTCCAGGCTCTTGGTGGTATTGGAGGTTGGACAGAGAAATGTAACTAATAATACAGAGCATATGTTACTATCCTTGAATAACCAAGTCCAAAATATACATTATGCATGACACAGAAATAGCTCAAAACCAGCAATGGTCTCAGCCTATTAAATGTATAATATAGGAAGAGAAGGCGTGACATTTTAGAGCCTTAACCTACTAGATTTCCAGCATTCCAACAAAAATGGTGTTGATTTGTCTGGAATGATTATCATTGCTACTTCAACCAGTAAACATTTTTGTGTGACAAAAGGGTGCATATCGCATAATTCTTAAAATAACAGATGGCTTTTGCTCAGATTTGACTAAAATCAGCCACCCAGCAACTTTTTCCTTTCTTTCTCTTGATACATTAACCTTGAAGGTTGTATTTTGACAACTATGGTTGGCTAATTTGATCCAATTTCATAATTCTTCAATATCTGAAGGAAACACTTTCGATAAGGATAGCCTAGCTCATTTTATAACTACAGTACACATCATAGAATAAAAGGACAAGGGAAAATCATGATTACAGAAGTACTGCCCCAGAAACAGTAATTAGTCTCATTCTGCCTCCAGGACTAGGCAGCTAGACAAAGTACCAAGATTTACACATCAAGTACAGGAAAAAAAGGCCTTGCATTATCCGATTAAAGAAATTGTAACATAGCATAATATTTTCCAAAGAAATTTAATGAAAAAGAAATAATTATTAGATATTCCTCTCTCTGCTTTCCTTCCATTATATTATTTCACCTACAAATTAGATTTAAGTTTTCAGCCACTGAAATCCTACAAAGCTTAAAGATTGACTGAAATACAACTAAATGTACAGGAAGAACCATATAGTAATTATAAGGAGAGGGCTTACATTGGTGGTGATCATGCGACATGGATAGCTCGAGACCAGAAACTGCTGAGAAAACTGCCAAAAGAAAAAGATTATTGTTAGAAGTTTAAATAGCCATAGCAACATTAAGCGTGTTTTATTAATTTACCCCAAGAAAAATAAAAATAAACAGAAAGAAACAAGAGTTACCAGAAATAGCTGGAGTTAGAATTCCATCTCCGATTACCATACAAGTGCCAAGGAGAACCAAGATTAGCAAAGCAGTGTGCAATGGTTTGTGCTTCTCAAGCAAAGATTTTACTCTGGAGCTATTTTTTGTCTCCGGTGGGCTCTCAAATTTATATGTAGAAAGAGCTTCATCAGCAACCTGGCGGTTCGGAAGAACGCTTACTTTAGCATGCCTGCATATTAGGGAGTAGAGAGCAAAAGTACCACCTGCAGCATCATGACATGAGAAMTTCAATCGACTTACTAATTTACTATGATGTCTTTTAATGATTCAGTTACATACCCTCTCCATTGTCATCAGCTCGAAGCACTATGAAAACATATTTGAATAGAGGAACCAGAGTTAAAGTCCAGAAAACAAATGAAAGAACGCCTAGAATTTCTTCATTCGTCTCCGAGTGATGAATGTCTTCGGCAAATGCGCTCTTATAGACATAGAGGGGAGAAATGCCGAGGTCCCCATATACTACACCAAGACTTTGATAGGCTAAGAGCAATGTGCTTTTCCAAGAATTCTTCTGMTATACAAGGAAAAATAGAAATACCGCTGTTAGAARTGCAAACTTCAAAGCTCAAATATCTAGCAAGAAACTTCAGATTCAGCAAGAAAAGTGGACAAACCTCAGGGGTGCTGCAACATTTTCCATARTTCAGAACCATAGAGCTCTATGTGAGCCTTTTGCAAGACGTTGCCGATTGTCGACGGATATAGMTGCAGATCCCTCACTCAAATAACACTGTAGATGATGGACATGAAAGAACACCTCAATGACGCTGACACATGTTTTTATCCACTTTCCAGCTGCAATAAAGGAGCTAAAATTGAAGAAACGTATGCCCAATTGTCAATAATCCCATAGGCTACAAGCTGCGCTGGAAAGACCAAGATTTGTGCACAATGCAAACCGAGACGCAGAAAAGATTTTACAGCAACTCATCTGCTTCTGAATTTTTCAGTAAGTAAATAAAATATGAGTGTAATCCTTTTCTCTCATAAATAGCTTAAACCGAATGAAACGCATTAAGAGTTCTGCATCTATTTGCCTTGTGCATTCGTCTACAAGGGAAAGAAACTGACAACTTACGTACCATAGTACCTCAGTTAAGCTAGAAAGACCATAAGAATTACGAAATACAACCTAAAGGAAGATTAGCCGGATGAGATTCTACAGCATTGACAGCTCCGATATAAGTTGATACATTGAACTGATGGGTAAAGCAGACATCAATAGAAGATATCAAACAAGAGAATGAAGGAGAGTTGGCAAACAAATCCAAAACCACATGATTTAACTACTGTTGCATTATCAAATCAGTCAGTCAAGTTGGCCCACAGGAATAAAGCCGATTTTAAGGACCATAAACCCCACAAACCATCCACCCCACTCCCCGACCCCTATCCCTCCTCTCAGATAACCACACATAGAAAAAGACAAGTGTACAGATAAACAATGTGAGTGGTGTGAATATTTAAGGAGGAGTACCTAATGTGCCGAACTCCCACCAACCAACCTGAGGGTAAAACCCCATATAAAAAATACCATTACAAAGAAGCTCCGTGATTGATTAAAATGAAGCAAGAAAAGGAGAAGTTGCTTTCTTCAGTTGGCTGTAGGTAGGGAAAAATGGCCAGAAAGGTCCATTTCACCAACTATAATTTCCACTAGAATATATTGAATCCAAAACCCGTAAGATGAAAAGTGCTCGAAAATAACATCAATTCAAAGCTATCGTTTGCAGCAAAAAATGATTGAAGTACTAACCTATGTCGGTTTCCTCTTCAAAATCCGGTGACGTTGAGAGAGTGAAGACGGTGGAAACTGAAGAAAAGTTGGGTAAATCAAGTAGACAATAGTATCTCTTACAGACAGCACCACGTGATTAGAACATGGACCCCTCTATATAAACATATACTGGCTCTGATCTTTTCCCCGTTGTCTTCATTGTTCACATCTTCAACGTTTCACCGTTTCTGTCCGTTCCGATATGGAAAGTAAAAAGCTACTGTTTTCAGAAACTTTTTCTTTTTCAGTTTCTTCACATTCTCCCATTCCCGCTTTGTCCATAGCTCCCACTCTACAAGCCTTTTTATGCCCTTTTCATACCTTTTCTGCATCAGTGGCCGGAAGTGACAAATTTACGAAATCCCATCTGACGGCGATTGTTCTTGATCTAAATCYGGATTGTAACAGATCGTCGGAATGACTAATCATCGATTATCATATTAACTAGTCCTATCTAACCAAATACTTTTTCCTCTGTTATTCAGAGTACGCTTAATTTCTCCAATAAATGTGCTATAACTGTCTCTTTTGAAACGTTAAAACCTTTCAACATCCATAACCAACCTTGAGGTTTAAAGAGAGGCGCAAAATAAACGGCTGGTGAGAGGAAATGGAATGCATCAATGGGGTTTACTCCTAAGTCTTCTGCATTATTTATGTCCATATTATGTTCTGGGTTTGGTGATAGTAAGAGTGACTGTGACCCTCGATTTGCTATAGCTTTTGAGTTTTGATCTGCCCATGTCATCGGATTCTTCATCATTGTGATCATCTATTTATGATTTTATTCCCAATCCTTTATCTTCTTGGTTTTGCCAAGCCAAAGAATTGGACTGTCAGTCCCATCTCCCCTCCACCCACCATCCACGCAAGAACGTCAATGACATGGCAGGGGCAAAATTAATTTTATATTCTTCTTGCTTTCCATTTCTTAGATCTCCTATCCTTTAAACAGGCTCCGCATCTTTCCTCGGAACCTTCGAGTATGCATTTTTACTTGGAACGTTGGGAGCTTATTTTGGCGAAATCGGTATTGAAAGAATTAAATAATATATATTATAAAATTTAATTTTTTAAACAATATCTTAAAATTGAGTTTGGTGAATAGATCAAATAATATTAGAGAGTTTGGTCCCTTTTGTAAATTTCAATGAACTAAAATCCAATTAGGTGTTGCTTCTTCTTATACATCAACAGGACATGGATGAGAGAAAAGTCCAAGGCTATGTTTGTTCTAGCCTTTTGTAAAAAAGGTAGAACAGTTTGTTAAGAGTGCAAAAGGCAGGAGTCGTTTGGCCTGCCAATAATATCAATAAGTACTTTTCCGATTTCAACAAAACTTCTGAATGGACTTTTTATTTTTCTTAAACAATTCAAGTTTTAAATATCTATTTATTCATGAATTTTAAAAAATTTAATTGAAAAAATAACATATAAATCTTATTTTTCAGTTGACGTCCAATATCAACTAAACACATTTAAAGGATTAAAGAAGAATAGATAAAAGGTTAGAAGATCACAGAATTCTCAAACATCTCAACAATACAATAGTTGAAATACATTCATCAGATCTAAAACATTACGCATTCTAAAAACACCAAATTAATTCTTACCTGAACATACAATAGCAATTATCCATTCCATAAAACCTTTTTTCTGACAAAAATATATGTAATGAAAAATTCATAAAAGTTATTACCATCATTCAAAATATAAGGAGACTAATGTAATCGGATGACAAAGCATCATTTATCTCTTATTCGCATTATCTATAAAGAAAAATGAGACTAATGTAATGAGAAATTCATAAAACTTCTTACCATCGTTCAAAATATAACGAGATTAATCTAATCGGATGAGAAATCATCATCTATCTTTTATTCGCATTATTTATAAAGAAAAATGAATAAAATATTTTCAACGCGCAACACTCATCTCAGTCATAGAAAATATGACATGCATATAAATTGATTCTTTAAATCTACCAAACAAATAAACTATCCACAATACAAAGAGAAATCTCGAACGTCAAATCGAAAAAGATAATAATTTCAAATTTGAAAGTGTATCTAAAACCCAAAAAGAAATATTAGTTAAAGCTAACACATTCCCCATTACTTGAGCTCACAAGATGCAATTTTCCTCGAAATTTGTCTAGAATAAGAAGGTTGCGGGTAAAGTTTGCAAACTGCTACTAGGAAATTTCAATTTCAGATTGTTGTCCTTCTTGTTTACCAAACACCTTCAAAGTTGCAACATTCATTATGAAACTATTGAAGATAAATGAAAAGGAAGAAGAATCTCTATCCGTAAAAATCAAGGAATCTTAGTTGAATTCATCGTAGATGACATTTATTTGTTTTTATCTTTGCAAAGTTTTTTTAATTGAAGAAAAATTCAAATTGTTGAAATGGTAATTCAAATAGTGGCTCGGATTTAGCAAAAACGTCTTTTCCCATATAAAGTTAATTTAAACAACGATTTTAATGAGAATAAGTTTCTTGCTCCATTTTAAAATTAGTCCAAACACAGTCTAAATCACCGTCAGGACAAATCGACAAAATATAAAAGTCGAAGGTGCAAAAACGGTTTTAGCCGAATACTTAAAAAAAAGAAAAATCTAAAAGAAAACAAACGCTGACACTCGAGTACAGTATTGGGATGATCGATGACTGAGCCGGATTGGGAGTTTTCACGGATTAAGGTAACCGACATTCGGTCCTGTTTAGGGTTTGGTTTAGTTATTATTATTATTTATTATTACTATTGTTAATTCCCGTTAACCGGTACTTGTCAACTTGTTGCCCATTTTAATGCTCGAATTACTGCAATAATATTGGGTTGCTACCGAAATTATGAAGAGGAGTCAACGAAATGTTCGTTTCTTTCCCTTTTAATTAGCTATTACTTTTATAATATTTTAAAGATATTGTCTCCTTTCACAAATATAAATTATTAATATTTTTGTATATTTTYAAAAGACGTTATATGAGATTGATAATTTATTTAAAAATAAAAAAATAATAATTAATTAATTTCGAATTTAAAAATAAAATAAAATAAAATAAATGAATGATACTTTAAGAACTTTAAACAAAAGACATCCTTATATTTAATAATATTAGTTTATGCGCATATATCTAAAATAATATATATTATGAAATGAAAATTAGCATTACACTAGTAGGAATTAATATTTATAACAGATAAAGTTGATTAAGATCAAGAGAGTAATTAGGTGGATTAATAATTAAAATTTAATCTTTTTAATATATTTTATATTTAATAGAAATATTCAGAGAGAATGATGATAAAAAATTTTAAGAAGATAAAATATATTAAAAATATTATTGAAAATTTTTCAAAAAAATGTTACATTAAGTAATTCAGTGTGTTTTAGAAGATGAAGGATATGTAAATATATCATAGGATAATGTTATGAGTTCATAAAATTTATTTTCTCTTGAATTTTTTATTTTCATAAGAGAAATAAGAAGTTTTTGAACAATTTGAATTGGTTGTTCCTTTCCCTCTAGATCCTTCTATCAAGGGGAACAAAACAAGAAAGAGAAATAATGTGTTGACTGAAAGGGAAAGAAAGTGACTTTGGGAGTTTTGACCTGGAGAGAAAAGGGAGAGAATTAGAATTTTTTCAATAATGTTTTTAGTAATAAATTTTAACGTTTCGTTTTGCATAAAAATTGAAAAAATGAAAAAAATTAATTTTGTTAATAATTTTGATTCATAAAGTTAATTTTTTTTAGTCATAATYATCCACTGTTACAATGTTTAATAAGTTATGCGGTCAAGAATTAAAAAATTCGATAGAGAAAAATATCTAAAAATATAAATTCTATTAACAAGTATTGTTGAAAATTTTTTCAAAAATATATTGCTTAAGGAAATTAGACAGGTCGGACAAACTTGTTCTAGTTTTATCCCTGAAAAGCTGAAACACAAATATTGATGATCCATGTACCCGTCTCCCTCACCTCCTTCGTCGAACTCTTCCAAAGCCTTCTGCTAGATTGCTCACCACCATCGCCGAGCAAGCGCCACCACTCCCGACACTCCCCCCGCCCCCGGGCCCCGCAATCCTCCACCAGAATACCTAATTATCTTCTCTATTTAATATGAGTTCTACATTTCAAGGAATCCATTTTCTTACTTTTTACCTATATTTCGTCAAACTCTGTATTCATTTCCAAAATGATAGAATTAAGTCAAGATTATAGTCGTCAAAACGAGTTAAATTTGTTAGGTCTATCAAAATCGTCATGTAAAATGAATGATTTGAATCGAAATTTTATTAGCTAGCCAAAAGGTGGGCCTTCATGGGCTGGTCCAAGCGGGCCACGGATTGGGGTAGGTCGGAGGAGCCTACTTGCCTATTCAAGAATACATAAACATTATTTAGAATGGGAATTTATAAAATTGGAATATACATTTNTACATTTTAAGCAAAAGAATATATATAATATGTTATTTCATTCTTATATATTATAAGTTTAATATTAATGATGTACTATCTTCATTCTTTTTTACTTTGTCACATGAAAGCCTTATACACATACTAAGGAATCTCTAAGATATAAAATATTAAATTAAAATAACTAAACTAATCCTTCTTAATTTCACCAATAAAGCATCTTTCTCTATCCCTCCTTTCCCCACTATTTTTTTAGTAATTAATGGACTTTTCGTTTATTAAGTTTGGAAACCGAGAATGTTTAGTTAATTATAGTAAAAGTAAATTGAAAAAAAAAAGTATAATAAATAATTCATTAATTTCGTAAAGTGACAACTATTATGGAACAATTTCTTTTGACAAATATGGTAAGTAAAAAATAAGGGAGAGAGTAATAATTATTGATGTATTTTAAACAACACATTATATTATTTTATTGAGTAATTTAATTAAATGTTATGAATAATATATGGATTATATAGTATGGTGATACTTTAGATATAATTATTTAAATATATTATGTTTATAATTTAAATATTTTTGTTTTTAAAAATTTTTAAGAATATTTAATTTTTTTTAAAATTTAATGAGATGACCGTCTAATCCATAACCCACCTTAGATTGAGATGAGTTGAATATTTCCTAACTTGCCGTAACCTAGCTCAGTTTTTGGCGATTGGCCTCGCTGGGTTTCGTTAAGTCGACTTTGATAACTCTAACCCATATCGGTCCAAACTCTACACAATACTCAGCTTCTGATTACTTTCTGATAAGACTGGGATATCACTCACAAACTTTTTACCACCTTCTTCAAAATAAACACAATTAAAAATTTCACAGCCCAGATTACTGAATAAACCAAATGTGCATAAACATTTACAGAGTGGAATATTGATTGAAATATTATTCGCTTGATGGTTCGAGCACTTTGATTTCCTCTTCAGTCGGAGCCGGAACTCTTCTCAAGGGCCAGAGCCCCAGCTTGCTGCTGTTTGTCCATGGCAAGAGCTTTTGGATCTCCGGTCTTCCCATTGATTTTTTATGTCAAATGGGAATGATATAATTGTAAAATTATCAGTAACCAAAACATCCCTTCCCATTCCTTTTCAATTCTCAAACAAAACAACCTCATTTATTTCACTTTCTTTCCAAAACTCTATGGATCCAACCGCTYCATTAGACAATCCCTGCCCAGTTTTCCGCCACGTCGTCATTTCCTCCATCCATAGCAAAAGTGGAGTTGGCTTGGTAGTAGGGTTACGGTCTTATTGTTCTTATTCTTTTACGAAACCGAATCCATTCAATGAAAGAAAATGAAGTGCTGATGGCTTAACAAGTTTCTTCCACCTTCGCCGCACGGCCCGTGTCAGAGGAGAAGAAGATTAGCAGACAGACAGTCAGGCGTTTATTTTAAAGCTGCACGCCCTTTATCGGCAAACTCAGAAGGAAGGAATTCCCATGCCTCTGTCATCCCCTTCGAGCTAAGTCAAGTTAGTATGACTCAATTCTTAGGCATCTGAAATGAAGGACTTCAAACCTTTTTGTGGCTAGGCTAGAAGGTATTTGGATGAGAATCTGAGTCGAAATTTTAATTTTAATTGAGAGTAAATGATAAAAATCTTGAGAGGCAATAAAAATTTATAAAATAATAAACTCTATGAATTTTTTTGAAAAATGGCACAGGGTGGCTGTCATCGTGCCACGTAAGGGCAGAGCTTAGTGGAGACAGGCCTTGGCACCCCAAAAATTTTAAAAGTTAATCAATAAACCTATAGAAAATATAAATTTTTTATCTCAAAGTTTGCAAATATATACTTTGAAAATATATTTTTGGAAAAAATTATATTTTGTTTTATTTTTTTCTTAATTTTGTGTATTTAGTTTTCATTAACTTCATTGGTTCATAATTGTAAATAATTTTCTTGTTTTCGTTATTTTGGATTTTTTACATTTATTAAATTTTCATAATTTATTTAAATAATTAAAAATTAATATTAAATGCTTTCATTAAAATTAAAAATTATTTGATATCTTGATTAATAAAAGATTAACAGTGTCAAAAATGATGTTTTAGCTAAAGTTAAACATACAGCATGACGAACTTTGACCAAAGGATAAGAAAAAGATGTTTAGATATTCATTTTGAGAGATATTCAAAGATTTATAACATGAAAAATTCGTGTAAACATCAACTTTTCTTGTTTACATTTTTTCATATATTTTTTTCAAAATGTATTTTAAGAAATGAATAAATAAATACGTTTTAATTCTTTTAAAAAATTCATARAAAAACTTGAAAACAATAATGAAAACAGTGCCTTAGCTTGTCTTTAGCGCAAGGATTATATAAGAGCGTTGGTGTAAGCGTGGGACAAGGAATTCGGGGCAGTAGTGATGATGGGGCTTTATTCCGCCAAGACCATGTCATGTAAACAGCGTCTCTGAGTGGCAGCTTCTGGACCTGCTCCGGGCTCTCCTTTGCGCTGACAAGGGAATGAAGAAACTGATCTATACAAGCTGCAATAAAATCACTTCTGTAAAAACTCCAGTGGTTCATGGGACGATAGGATTGATCAAGGGTCTCCATGTTGCAGCTCCCCATGGGTAGTCCCTAAAAGCATGGAGGTGTGTATCCACGCTCTTACCGGTAGAAAGTACGAGGTGCTATATGAACAAGCCTTTTCCAGAGAAGCTCCTGCATCTTCAGTCTTCGCCGTCGTACAAACCAAAGAAGAAAGATAAGGGACCTCTGCGCTTTCATATTCGTCCCCATGCAACTGCAGAACCTCTGTCCTCCGGCTGTGGAAGTTGGAAAGCTAAGTTCGAGGAGAATCGCCCATTTGCATTTGCCCTTAGATTATCTTGCATGGATTCTCCGGCTGTATTGTCATGGCAATGCACCTAATTATTATTTTTTTAAGAACCTCATTACTTTTTTGGGACATCATTCTCGTAAAGCAAAGACAATACAAACAAATTTGTGGTTCCAATATCTGCTACTTATTTGGGTTTCCAGTTATCTCATAGTTGGAATTCCAAGCTCCGATTATTCCTCTCTGGGGAGTAAAGTGCCTAAAAAGCTTAGGAAATGAAAGTGTAAGACCCTCGAGCGTGCGGCTCGGGATTTATTAATCAAGATTGTCACTTCGAGAATCCCACTTTATGTGATGCAATCTCAGAGATATCTAGTAACGTTATTCAGGAGCTTGATTCTCGATGACGAAGATATTAGAAGAACCACTCATCCAGCGGCATGGACATCTCTATGTGAACCTATAGTTTAGGGAGGCTTGGGATTAGATAGTTTGGAGTCTCTAAACTKAGTTAGCATGGTGACTTCTACAGAAACGAAATAGCCTTTAGACGAGAGTTCTATTAGGTAAATTCGAACACCTCCTCCAAGGTAACCAAGTTCTTCAAGCTGGACTTGGACTGTAGAAAATGGTGAGTTTGTACGATTCCGCCTGACCGCCTCCTTGCTGTCCCGGTTAATTATTATTGGGATGCTGTGAGTGGATGGCAGCTTAGTTCCCTTTAATCCTATCTCCCTTTATAGAGGTTTTAAATAAACTCAGTTTTGGGTGACCTTGACAGAAGGACAAGATGAGGTGCGATGGGCATTATCCCCTACTAGTGTATTTGTATGAATGGGGGCAAAAACCTTGCTAACACAGTAACACATGTTGAGTTAGAAAACTGAAGTTCTACATGAACTGGTGCCCACACACACTGATTTATTCCTCTAGCATTTAATGCTTGTTAATCTGGATCCCACTTTGGGGGAAAAAAAAAAAAAAGAAAAAAAGAGAATACAAAGAAACAAAAATTTCAGAAGATAATAATAATTATTATAATATATTTGCTATGCCCATTCTGTGCTTTTGAAATCGAAGAAGATAGCCATGCTTTTTTTTGGATGCCGATTTGCTCAGAAAATTTGGAGGAAAGCTGGTTTTGTCCTTGGATGGGCCATGATTGGAACCAAACATCCAAGGGAGATTCTGGTTAACACTTCCACTCATAGACGGCTTTTACAAGGTCATTCTTTGGAGCCACTGCTGGTCTTATTTTGGAGCATGTGGAATGCTAGAAATAAGAGAGGTTTTGAAAACATATGCATTTCTGAGGCAGAAACAGTGTTATCTGCCCAAACTTGGGTGAATTCCATAATGCGATGGCCAGCGAGCATATGCCAAATTTGGAACACAGGAGGATTCATGCGCAGTGGGTCACGCCAGCAGAGGGGTTTAAACTTAATATAGATGGTTCTTGGACTGAGGAGAAAGCTGGTTCAGGAATCATCCGAGATTCTGGGGAGAAATACAAGCTGCTTTTGCAGCGCCGATTATGAACGACGGTGGGGCTGAACATGTTGAATTATTGGCCATTTTGTGGGAATTTCGGATTGCGCAAGAATTTGATTTAGACTGTTTCACTATAGAGTTGGATTGCTTGGTTGCCATTCGAAAGTTGCAGAAGAATGAAAAGATAGATGATATTAACTCCATTAGACCAGGTGCTGCTTTCTGTAGTGTGGATTAGGCCCCAAGGACCGCTAACCAGCCGGCTCATCTTTTAGCTCAGTTAGGGAGCTCTTAGCTAATGAAACTGTGTGGTTGGCTGATGTCCCACAAAATGTAAAGTTTGCTACTCTGGCTGACTTGCCTGGTGATTAATATAAGTTACTTTGACTATCAAAAAAGTAATTTCTATAACACCTTTTGTATATTAGCATGAAAGAACGTGCATTGCTAGGTTTGAACTGGGCTGCACCACACCCATAGCATGTTCATTCATTGCTAGGTTTGGAATTGAACCGGAAGTTGCATCACATTCACAGCCTGTTGATTCATAGCTAGGTTCCGAATTGAACTGTAAGGGTTCATCAAATCCACAGCCTGGTGATTCATTGCTAGGTTCGGAGTTGAACTGGACGATTGCATCAAACCCACAGCATGTTGTTGACTCATTGCTGGGTTTGGCATTGGTGGTTGCTGGAAAGTCACATTCGGATGGCTCATTACTTGGTTTGAAATTGGAGGTTGCAGTGACTGTCTCTTGATCCATTGCAGGGTTTGCCATCGCAATTTGCATCACATTGACAGTCTGGGGAATCATTTCTGACATTGGCATCGTAGAAAAGAACTTTGTAGCATAGTTCCAAATGGCAGTGAATTCATCTGATCAGGCGAAGATGGTATAGCGCCGGCATTAATCTTTGCAGCACCGGCATTCTGTGCAACATTCTCAGTTGCAGCATTCTCAATTTGCGGCATTCTGTGCAACATCCCCAGATGCCTCTGCAGCCTGCGGATTACAAGTACGAAAAATCATACATAAGCTTCCAAACCGACATACAAAAGAAGAACTTGTTGAAAATTTGTCATATAACACCTGTTCTCCGTTCCCCAAGTACTGAGAGTGGAGCCTGGCGCCAAAGATGTCCCAAAATATAGACCACCATTCCACCAGAAATCCTTCAGGAGAGTTAATCGCCGAAGAGAAAAAGGAAGAGAGAATCATTTATTAAACATTTGGAATAACACGAAGGATTAACTCTCCAAGAAATAAGACAGAAAAGCCATTTTACACAGCATGCATGAGCAAGTTGCAACTCCCAGAAAAGGGATATTAGAGCGACCCCCAAACTTTGAGCGACCCCAAACATAATTTAGAACATATAACTGATATCAAAATGAGAAACATATATACCATTTAATTGACCATGCAAAATTAACATGCTTCAATCTTATCTGGCGTTTTATTTAATAGTCATCACATATAATTTGAACATGAATATCGCGGTTAAAGTACAAACCAGTAAAGCATAAAAAAAATATATATATATAAGAATCAACATCCAATATTTTGAAGGACTGRATTTTGTTGATTAATGCATCTATAAATTTGTAGAATATTTCTAAAGAATGTGGCGAAGAGCCCGTACCAACATCACCCGGAACAACATCGCCCTCCCTCACAAATATCTCGGCTGTTCTGATACATTTTCTGTTTTAGCATGTAATGGTGARCGTACTTACGAAGTCTGAAACAAAAAGGAAAGAATAACGCAAAATCAAAAGAATTCCGAAACTCGAAGAAAGAAGATAAAAGGAGAAATCCGATGAAAAGGGTATATTTTCAACACACGTATTCTCAGCGTCCACCCGTACAGGATGCTGACGAGAAGCAAATGTCGGTTTTCCGGCCGAGGTTCTTGATCTTGGTGCACATGAAACCCAGTACTATAAAAGAAGAAGACCCGTTTGAGTAAGACAAAAGAAGCAGATAATTGGGACGGTGGGAAGAGGTGCGCAGTTAAATCACTAGCAAGTAAAGGAGGAGTGCTTGTTTCGGTGTTGTGAGTGAGAGAAATGAGACGGTGGAGGAGTGGAGAAGGAAGCTAACGACAGCGCCATGCAAAAGAGAGAAGAGTAGGAAAAAGAGCAAACAAACAAATAATGGTTCTAAAACAGAGATACAAAGGAAGTTTCTACAGACGGTCTACGGTTTGCATTTCCTTCTTTCCTTGTTCCTTTTTCCTCCCCCTCATTTCCACTTCCAACTCTACCCCCCGAGTGAATTAGACACAGGAAATATTGAGCATGAAATTATCCCATTATTAAGCTATGAAAGACATAGTTAACTAGGGCACTTTTGACCTTTCATTACATCCTGAATATTTTTTACAATTTCATTATTAACCTTCCAAAGTTTAGACTGTGGTGTGGTCATAGGAGGAKCTAGAAGTGGCTGAAGTGGTTTCATGAGTGCTCACGCAACGTCTTCTAAGATTATCCAGATGGTTTTAGAAACGCTATCCAATTCTTTGTCTGAATAGAGCAACCTCACTCTAAGCGTGAGAAGAAAGCTCCTTCACGTGGTCAATACAGTGATGGCATCATAGAGACAAAACCAAAATCCCACTAGAGTGTCTGAAGTGGGATTCCAAAGAAAACAAGAAAAATAAGTGAAATCTGGATATGTTAAACTGCTGTATTTTGTATTCTTTTTCTGGTGCAAAGCAAGGCAAGAAGTAACGGAAAGAACAGCTCTGCTATGGAGCATTGGGATGGAAATAAAGAGTTCACAAAAGCCCGTTTTGAAAGAAAGAAAAACCAGGATTTAGAGGGTCAAGAAGAAAAAACCAACCATGAATGAACTCAAGAAGAAAAAACCAACCATGAATGAACCAGGACAAGGGAGATGGAACCAAAAGAGACAAGGAGGGTTTCACTCGGCCACCATAAAGCCGAACGAAAAAGCAAAGATGAAATCGGTGAAGTTTGAAATTTTCCTCTAAAATGTCTTTGCATTTGCTTGCTTTGATCCAAAGACCGCTAGTAGGCCAATTTTGAAACTTTCTTTGGTGTGTGCGTGTGCGTATTTGTGTGTGTGCGTGTTTCTGTGGGGAGAGGTGTGTGTGGAGGGATGAGTGGATGGGTGCGTGTATTCTTAAATTTTTGTTTAAACTTTCTATTTTTCTAAAATGCTTACTTGTGTGTATGCACAAGCGCGTGTGTTTATGTGTGTGTCTAGGGGTGTGGGTATTCGTGCGTGTGAGTGACTGTTTGTGTTGGGTGTTTGTGGGGGTATGTTTGTGTGTATATGTTTGTGGGTGTGCACGGGTGTGTGTGTTTGTGTGCATGTGCATGTGTGTGTGGGTGTGTGCGTGTGCGTGTTTGTGTGTGTCTGTGTGTGGCGGTATGTGGGTGGGTGTGTATGGGTATGTGTGTGTTTTTAAATTTTTATTTAAACTTCATACTTTTCTAAAATGCTTACTTATGTGTATGTACGAGCATGTGCATTTGTGTGTGTGTGTCTGGGGGTTGGGTGTGTGCGGGTGGGTGTTTGTGTGTGCGCGTGTTTGGTGGATATGTGTTTTTTGTGGTGGTGTGTGTGGGGGTTGTCGAGAGTAGGTGGGGGGGTGTGTGGATGGGGTTGAGTAGGGGATGTGTGTGGTGTGTGTGTTTTGTGACGTTGTGTTATGTAACAAAAATTTCTGTTTGTCACATGCACACATCCAAACACACAATCTCCCAACACAAAACACACCCACAGCATCACAACATACATACCCCCAACATCACATCATCCAGCGACACAAACACACACATACCCCCCACCACACACATAAAACGCAAACATGTACCCACATACTTCCACACACTATACGCTTGTTGCACACACACTAATAAACCATTTTAGAAAAGTACGGAAGTTTAGAAACATTTAAGAACACATACACCCACCCCACACCCATAATACCATGGCCCACACCCCCCCCACACACAACCTGCCACACATTACCGACACAAATACTGCCACACGCACACCACACCACTACAAAACACACATACACCCGTGGCACGCACCAAGTAAAGTATTTGAGAAAGGTAGAATGTTAGAAACATTAAAAAAAAAAAATATTTTCGGTTTCGCCATTTGACACACATTACCCTCATCACACATACCATCGCCCCAACACACACACCCCCCACAACATGCACACATGGCATAAAACACACTCACTTGCACCCACAACATTCATTCACACAAGCTCGTGCACGCACACGAGTAAGTATTATAGAAAAGTAGAAAGTTTAGAACACTATGCACATAAGTAACGCATTTTAGGGAAAAGGTAGAAAGTTAGAAACACTATAAACAAAATTTAAGAAACGCACACCCCCTTACACCCCCCGAACACATACATACAAAAACCGCACAAACGCGCGCCACACACCTAACATGCCCCACCCTACCACCACATTCATACAGCACAATGCACATAACCCATATGGCAACATGCACCACCAGTGAAGCATTTAGAGAAGTCAACACTTTTAGACATCTAAACAAACGTTTCATTTGGACATCCCACCACCCCCCACCACCACCCTACCCACCGCTACTTACAGACCCCAGACACGCAACACATGCCCACACCACCTCCATGCACATGCTCGTGCACACACACTATCCATTTTACACAAGTCGAAAGTTTTAGACACCATTTTAAGAATCAGCACCACCCACCCACCCCCCACACACACATCCCACTCACCCTACACCCCCACCGCAACCAGCGCACGCGCCACGTCACACACAAAACACAACAAAAAGTCGCAATTAGAGAAGTTCGGGATGTTTAGACTATAAAAAATTTTTGTTGTACCACGCCTGCGCCACACATTCCCCCCCCCTCATAGACACACACACACCTCCCCCCAACCCCCTAACATCCACCCACATAGCTGGACTCGTGCATACGCTAGTAAAAGAAGCATTTAGAAAAAGTAAGGGAAACTTAGAAGTATAGCCAAGTCCACACAAGTAAGCATTTTAGGGATAGTTCATGAAGTATATGATAGTGAATATAAAACAAAAAAATTATACGACACACCAGCGACCCATACCCCGCTCGACGGGGTTTTTACATCCACCTCAACACTAAAACACATCACATTACTCTTACTTGCCAGACATCCACCCACATCAAGACATTGCACTCCATACACAACATCAAAAAGAAATGAAATCCACTACATTCGAACAAATGTGGATTGACACACACGTCAAATAGACGAGACATGCAAAACGCGCATTACCTGCACAATACGCATAAAAACACATAATTCTTACACCACACAACACACTATTTAGACATCCCATCACACACACCTACACATGCACAACATGGACGCACCCACATCACATCCACCACACACTAGTAAAGCATTTAGAAAGGTAAATGAAGTTTAGAAAATATATGCACACAAGTAAGCCATTTAGGAAAGGTAGAAGGTTTAGCAGAACATAAACAAAATTTAAGAACAAACACACCCACCACACCCTGGCCCGCCCCACCACACACATACACATACAAACACGCATAAACGTGCACACACACACCCACACATGCACATGCACACACGCACACACGCCCAAGTAAGCATTTTAGAGAAGTAGAATGTTTAGAAACATAAACAAAAATTTCCATTTGTACACCTGCGCACACACTCGCACACACCCCCACACCCATACCCATACACGCACACAGAGAGACATACACACACATCCCCTAACACACACACACATACACACATTTTCCAACACACATACGCACCCATACACATCCACACACACGCTTGTGCATATACACTAGTAAGCATTTTAGACAAAAAGGAAGTTTAGAAATATTTTAAGTACACACACACCCACACCCACACACACACACCCCACACACACACCCCCACACATACCCCCCACACACACACCCACATAAACAAGCGCAAGCGCACACGCACACACACAAACATACACTCAACCGTGCACACACACAAAAGTAAACAAGAAAAGTACGAGGTTTAGGAACATAAAAAATTTTCGTTTGTACACACGCACCCACACACACACACACATCCCCCAATACACACACACATCCCCTAACACACACACACATATTGTCCAACACATACACGCACCCATACACATCCACACAAATGCTTGTGCACACACTAGTAAGCATTTTAGAAAAGTATGAAGTTTAAAAACATTTTAAAAACACACACACCCACACCCCCACACACACATTCCCCAACACACACACGCATTCACACACATCCACACACACACTCGTGCACACACACTAATAAGCATTTTATAAAAATAGGAAGTTTAGATACATTTTAAAAACACACACACCCACACCCACACACACACGCACATACCCCACACACACACACTTGCACATATCCCCCACACACACACCCACATAAACAAGCACAAGCGCAAATGTACACACACGCACCCGTGCACACACACAAGTAAACATTTTAAAGAAATAAGAGGTTTAGAAATATAAAAAATTTCCGTTTGTAAACACGCACCCGCACACACACCCCCACACACACACACACACACATCCCTCAACAGGCACATGCACCCACACACATCGACACACATGCTCGTGTGCACACATTAATAAACATTTTAGAAAAACAGGAAGTTTAGAAACATTTTAAGAACACACACCACAACACCACATCCACACACGCAAAGAAATAATTACAAAGGATTTGAAGGATGAAAAAGGTTAAAGTATCACACACAACCACGTATTCCGACCACACACCTACAACACACTCACACACACACCCCTCCATATACACACACGCACACCAACTCACACACACAAAAATTTACAAAAGATTTTGAAGGGAGTAAAAGATTCTTACATGATTCAACACACACGTGCGTCGCAAAACACCTAACACACCACGTACACACACAGAACCTTTACAACACACAACGTACCCCATACACACACCACCACACCCTAACACACGAAGAATTTTACAAAAAGATATTTGAAAGGAATGAAAAGAATTTTACAAATGATAACACAACAACGTGCTCACACACACAACTTACACACACCCACTACAACACAAACCCCTTCTACACACAACACACATAAACCCCTACACACACACACACCAGACACCTACACACACCCCCACACACACGGTTCGATGCACACGAATGTTTGCTTTTTAAAAATATAAAGATTTTGGAGGATGAAGACGATTTTACAAAAATGAAAAACATACGACACTGCCAAACGCACATACAAACAACCAACACGACACACGCACAACGCGACGTGAACAAATACACCGACAGACTCACACCCCCATACACATACACAACACGCACACCCAC
>MEJB01000021.1:6921792-6971690 GCA_001752375.1 Rhazya stricta | reverse complement strand
TGCACACACATTAGTAAGCATTTTAGAAAAATAGGAAGTTTAGAAATATTTTAAGACACGCACACSCACACCCACACACACACATATACACATACATTCCCTAATGCACACACATTTCCCAACACACACACGCATCCACACACATGCTCGTGCACACACATTAGTAAGTATTTTAGAAAAGTAGGAAGTTTAGAAACATTTTAAGAACACACGCACACCCACACACACACATACACACATACATTCCCTAATGCACACACATTCCCCAACACACACACGCATCCACACACATGCTCGTGCACACACACTAGTAAGTATTTTAGAAAAGTAGGAAGTTTAGAAACATTTTAAGAACACACATACCCCAACACACGCACACCCACATAAACAAGCGCAAGCGCACATGCACACACACAAACACACATGCACCCGTGCACAGACACACAAGTAAACATTTTAGAGAAGTAGGAGGTTTAGAAATTTAAAAAATTTCTGTTTGTACACACGCACCCGCACACACACATCCCCCAATACACACACACACATCCCCCAACACACAAACACACACACATTCCCCAACACACACATGCACCCATACACATCTACACACACGCTCGTGCACGCACACTAGTAAGCATTTTAGAAAAGTAGGAAGTTTAGAAACATTTTAAGAACACATACACCCACACCCCCACACACATCCCCCAACACACAAACACACATTCCCCAACACACATATGCACCCCCACACATCTACACACACGCTCGTGCACGCACACTAGTAAGCATTTTAGAAAAGTAGAAAGTTTAGAAACATTTTAAGAACACATACACCCACACCCACACACACACATCCCCCAACACACACACGCTCGTGCATACACACTAGTAAGCATTTTAGAAAAATAGGACGTTTAGAAACATTTTGAGACACACACACCCACACCCACACACACACATTCCCCAACACATACACGCATCCACACACACGCTCGTGCACACACACTAGTAAGCATTTTAGAAAAGTAGGAAGTTTAGAAACATTTTAAAAACACACACACCCACACCCACACACACACATACCCCACACACACACACACCCACACATAACCCTCACACACCCCCAACATAAACAAGCGCAAATGCACACGCACACACACACAAACACACATGCACCCTTGCACACACAAGTAAACATTTTAGAGAAGTAGAAGGTTTAGAATATAAAAAATTTCTGTTTGTATACACACACCCCCCCACACACACATATTCCCAAACGCACACACGCACCCACAAACATCCACACACACGCTCGTGCACACACACTAGTAAGTATTTTAGAAAAGTAGRAAATTTARAAACATTTTAAGAACACACATACCCACACACACACACATTCCCCAACACAYCATCCCTACACCCATCCACACACACGTTCRTACATACATACTAGTAAGCATTTTAGAAAAGTAGGAAGTTTAGAAACATTTTAAGAACACACATACCCACACCGACACGCACACATACATACCCCACACACACATACACATTCCCAAATGCACACACGCACCCACACACATCCACACACACGCTCATGCACACACACCAGTAAGCATTTTAGAAAAGTAGGAAGTTTAGAAACATTTTAAGAACACACACACCCACACCCACACCCACACGCACACACATATACCCCACATACACACCCCCCCACACATAGCCCACACACACACACACCCATACCCACATAAACAAGCAAACGCGCACACGCGCACACACACACACACAAACACACGCACCCGTGCACACACACAAAAGTAAACATTTTAGAAAAGTAGGAGGTTTAGAAACATAAAAAATTTCCGTTTGTACAAGCGCACCCGCGCACACACTCCCAAACACACACCCACAGACAARCACACACATCCCCCAATACACACACCAACACACCCACACACACGCTCGTGCACACACACCAGTAAGCATTTAAAAAAGTAGAAATTTTAGAAACATGTGCACACAAATAAACATTTTAGGAAAGTATGAAGTTTAAAAATATAAACAAAAATTTAAGAATACAGACACCAATACCCATGCACATCCACCCACAAACACACACACCCACACAAACATGCACACACGCACACACACATCCTCACACAAAATGCGCACACACGCACATGTAAAAAAACACACACATCTCCCAACACACACATGCACACACACACGCACCCACACACACGCTCATGCACACACACTAGTAAAAATTTTAGAAAATTAGGAAATTTAGAAACATGTGCACACAAGTAAGCATTTTAGGAAAGTATGAAGTTTAGAAACATAAACAAAAATTTAAGAACACAGACACCCATACCCATACACATCCACCCACAAACATGCACACACACACCCCACACACAAAAATGTGCACACATGCACATGCGCAAAAACACACATCTCCCAACACACACACCCCTACACATGCGTACACACACAAATACACACACACACACCCACACACATCCACACACATGCCCGTACACACATTAGTAAGCATTTTAGAAAAGTAGGAAGTTTAAAAACATTTTAAGAACACACACACCCACACCCCCACACACACACACACACATACCACACATACACACACGCGCGCGTACACGCTCACAAACACACACACACTCGTGCACCACACAAGTAAGCATTTTAGAGAAGTATGACATTTAAAAACATAAAATATCTCCGTTTGTACACACGTGCACACATACACACACACCCCCATGCAAACACTCCCACAGGCACACAACATCCCCAACACACACACGCACACATCCACACACAACATAGCTCGTGCACACACACTCAGTAAACATGTTTAGAAAAGTAGGAGTTTAGAAACATAACAAAAATAATTAAGAACACAACACCACACCTACTACACATCACCCCACACACATACACCCACACACACACCACGCACACAAATGCGCACACACGGCACACGACACATACACACCGAACGCGCAAACACGCACACGGCATTCACGCACGACGACAGCTGACAGACACACATCCCCCCCACACACACACACCACCTCAGGACATGCGCGCACACGTCGTGCCACAACACGGCTCGTGCCACACACACTAGGCAAGCATTTTTAGATAAAGTAGGAAGTTTTACAAACATGGTGCACACAAGTTTAGAACACATTAAATAAAAATTTAAAAACACACACACACACAGAGACTACACAAGCACAAGGGACGCCGCACACACCCGTGGTCACACCCACAAGTAAGCCATTTTTGAGAAGTAGGACGTTATAGACATATAAAAAAAAAAAAAATCATGTGTACACACGCACACACCCACACCCACACACACACACAAATCCCACACACACACCTAAACACCGCACACACATAAAGCATAAACACAACACACACACGCACCCACACACATCCAAAACATACACTCATGCACACACACTAGTAGACATTTTAGAAAAGTAGGAAGTTTAGAAACATGTGCACACAAGTAAGCATTTTACAAAAGTAAGAAATTTAGAAACAATAAACAAAAATTTAAGAACACACACCCCCACGCCCACGATCCCTAGAAAACTAAATAAAAATTTTAAGAAGACACACGCACACTCCCACACAACACCCAGACCCAGACACAGAAATAAAAATAAACTAAATAAAAATTTTGAAAAATAGGTAGTGTGAAAAATGAGTAAAAAAATTTATGAAAAATAGGAAGTTTAGAAAAATAAATAAAGATTCCAGCAAAATAGGAATTTCATAAAAATAGATAAAAATTTCAGAAATTAGGTAGTTTGGAAAACTAAATAAATCAGAAAAATAGAATTTTTAGAAAACTACATAACAATTTTAGAAAAACAGATAAAAATTTGGAAAAAAGTATTTGAAGTTTTAAAAAATGATAACTCTAAAAAAAGGTTATTTATAAAACTTGAGAAACTAACAAAAAGATTCTAAAAAAGTTATATGAGTAGGTTGTTAAGTAACAAAAAGTTCAGGAAAATATTGTAACTAAACAAGTTATATCCAAAAGTTGATGGGATTAAAAAAATTAGAAAATAAAAATATATAAAAGATAAGATACAACCAATGAAATAGTAATAAAAAGTTTACGAAAATAAAGAAATTGATGAGAAAATATTAAGTGAATCAGAAAATACGATTTTTGAAAAATAAATAAAACTACTTTTAGAAAAATTGGAYGTTTAAAAAAGTAAAAAATTCGGAAAATAAGAAGTTTAGAGAACTAAATAGGAAGTTTAGAAAATGAATAAAAATTTTAGAACAAAGTAAGTTTGGAAGATAAATTAAAAATTTAATGAATAAGAAGTTTGGAAATACAAGTAAAAATTTTGAAAAATAATGAGTTCAGAAAATAAAACAAAATTTTAAAGAAAATATGTATTTTGGAAAAATAAGTAAAATTTCAGAAAAATTGAAAGTTTAAAAAATTTAAAATTTAGAAAATTAAATAAAAATTTCAAAGAAAATAAATTTGAAAAAATAAGTAAAAATTTCAGAAAATAGGAGATCTGAAAAGTAAATAAAAATTTCAGAAAAATTGGAGGTTAGAAAAATAAAATTTTTCGGAAGATAGAATTTTTAGAAAATAAATAAGAATTTTAGAAAATAATAAGTCTAGAACTAAATAAATAATTCAGAAAATTGAAAAACTAAATAGAAATTTTGAAAAATAGGTAGTTTGGGAAAATAAGTAATAATATTAGAAAAAAAAGAAATTTTGGAAAAATAACTAAAAATTTCAAAAGATAAATAGTTTGGAAAATAAATAAAAATTTCAGAAAAATTGGTAGTTTTAGAAAACTAAAAAAAAATCAGAAAACAAGAAGTTCAAGACAAGTAGCAGTTAAAAAAACAGGATTAAAAATTCAGAAAATAGGAAGTTTATAAAATAATTAAAAATTTTATAAATATAAGAAGTTTGAAAAAATAAGTTAAAATTTAAGATAAATACAAAGATTTGAAAATAAATAAAATTTTAGAGAATAGGAAGTTTTAAAATAGAACAAAAGTTTTAGAAAAAGAATAAAAATTATAAAAAATACTAGGTTTGGGAAATAAATAATATTCTCAGGAAGTATGATTTCCTCAAAAAATAACTAAAATTTCAGAAAAATATAACGTTTAGAAAAGAATGAATCAGTAAATAAGATTTTTTTTGAGAAAATAAATAAAAGCTCCAGAAAATAAGTAGCTCGGAACAACTAAAATAGGTATGTTCTTATAATAAATAAAGTTCCAGAAAATTAGAAAGTTTAGAACATAATAAAGCCAGAAAAAGTAAGTAGGAAAATGTAAAATAATTATTTTCAGAACATAGACTTTTTTAGAAAACAAAAAATCGCCCCATGACAATATGAGCCGCTAGGGAACAAAAAAAGATCAGAAAAATTAAAAATGGTGAGTAAATAAAATCAAAATTTTCTCAAATAAAAAACAAGGAAGTTTTTATGAATAAATAAAATTTTTAGAAAATAAAAGTATGAAAATAAAATACAAAGTTTCAGGAAAATAAGAAGTTTAAAAACCAATAAAAGATTTCGAAAATAGTCTTCAACAACTTCACTTCCTCCTTCCTTATGATCTCATAACCAAAAGAAAAAAAAAAAAAAGAAAAAAAAAAGAAGAAGAAGGAGGTTAATTGAGAACTGGCTTCTTCATCAGACAACAATAATTCCCTTTCTTTTTCTCCTTTATGTTTAAAAAAAGAAGATGAAGAACAAAAATCAATTAAGAACTAACTCTAAGATTATTTGAGTGTCATCGCTCAACAACAACGAAAGAAGTACGGCTTCTTTAATGATTCAATGTGAATTTATATTAACAAAAAATATATGCAATTAGGTTTTAGACATTTTATAAGAACAATTGAATTACAATGGAAATTTGTTATGATTTATTATTTTATTAGGTAAGTGAATTAGAAATAAAATTTAACACGATGTAAAACGTTGTCTAATAAAAAAAAATCCTTTCTAAAAATTACCTAAATTTGATTCTCTCACAAAATAATGAAATGAAACACATCTTACCAGGAGGATTATAATGCTKATATGATTCCTATGTGGAGACACTCTTAGGGAGAAAAAAGTAAGTGGGTTTTTAATATCCAGAAATTTGTAATATCAAATTACAAACTTATCGAGTATATAAGAATAATTTTATATCCAACTAATCTATTGCCTTGATTGGATGTTCACATGATACAAATCCTATAACTTTATTTTTAGACAAAATTTATTGAATGACCTTTTCTGACATTCGTTACGAAATGATGACGTAACTTAAAATTATATTGTYTGYTAACTGACAACGCAATGTGAGATTACGTTGTTAGAGATTTTTCTAATACACTATCTCCTACACATTTATGCTACATCAATCAAGACATGAGATATATGTACGTTCCTCTGATATCTCTTCTCTTCTATCTTAAGAATTAAGTATATATACATTTCATGTTCTGATTGGTGTAGAAATTACGTAGCTAGAAATTTTCTAGTACAATCCTGATTATAGATTTTTTGCTATGCCAATCATATATATATATATATAAACTCCTTCAACACTTATTCTGCTCTATCACATTATGTTCTGACGGTGTAGAGATTATGTGGCTAAAGATTGTCTAGTATCACTCCTGGCTAGACAATTTTTGCTACACCAATATAGTAAGATGTATATATATAATGTAGAATGAATGACTCATAGTATTGAAAAATAATTGATGAAAAGAGTTAAAATAATAAATTTATAAGTTTGATGGATTAATATTAAAATTTTAATATGATACATTTTTCTGAAAAAAATCACAAAATGAGCCCCTATAAGAAAGAACATTTACTATTTTATTATTCTTCACGACTTATTTCACAATATCGGGACCCATCCATTCTTGATTCTACATCAACAAGTCTTGACTTGACGCTGCTTGTGCTGTGATTTTGTCTAATGGTCCATGTCGGTACGGTTCTAGCTCTGCTGAGCACCTAAAAGGTAACCATTCATTTTGCTGAACTCTATTTTGTTTTTTTGTTGGGCTCTCGTTTAGGCCCCTAAGCTGGGGAAGCCCAAGAAGGTCAAAGTGTTTGTGTTTTGACTTTTGACCGAGCCCACGGTTGAACATATAGAATACGTGGCACAGCTAAGTGACTTGGCGGCCAAGTAGTWTTTGGTTCTCTGTTTCGCGGTTGGATAAGGCGTACAACATCCACGATGACGATCCACCGACGCTTACCTGCATTTAATGGAAAGTTCACAGACGGCAAATATTGCTGGCAACGCGTTGAATTCTGCTTCTCCGATGTGATCACCGGTAATATGAAACGAGAAACATACGAGTTTAATAAAAAATAAACTTGGAATTTTAATTTATACTTAATTTRTCTATATATGAAGGACTAAAACTCCATTTGATAATTTAAGTCATTTTAAGACTTATATGCACGGATTAATAATATAAAAATAAATTTTTAAACTTAAAATATCAATATGTTTCTTCTATTTTTTTCTTTATTCGAGAATTACTACGTCAAGATAAATATTCTTCCTTCTTTCCTTTGATTTTTAAGGAACTCCAAAGAATTTGAAAAATTAAAAATTTCTTGAAGAAGTAAAAAATAAATTCATAATTAAATGGGTAAATAAAAAGTTCTTATTTTAATCTAATGATATTTCTTGGGCTGACTTCAAAGACAAATTAGGGTAAGATGGTAAGTGTAGATAAAAATTAGGGTAAGAGGATAAGTGCAGATAAGTATAACATTTGAATTATTATTTTTTTAGATACGTCGTGAACTATTTATATTATTAGGAAGAATCTTTTCTCGTATAATAACAGATTCAGATATATTCTATTGTTTATTCTCTCTTATATCAATCACGATATATATACACTTCACGACTTCACCAACACCTTCTCCCATGTATTAAGAGGAAATTTATATACATATTATATTTTGACTAGTGTAGAAGAGRAAGATGTATATCAAAAAATGTACTAGAAGATCCATAATTAACAATTAACTAATGAAGTTGATCTGGATTGAGATRTTGTGTAAGTACGTTTATGTTAAAAATTAATAATATTTATAGTCTTAACTTTCGTTTATTATAGCTCTCCATATTTATTGTGAATTGACTTAAAATGACGATGCCCTTGTCCCATATTTAACTCGATTCAAAATAATTATGAATTTGGATATAATTACGTATATTAAGGAATTGTTAATTCTATATAATTCTAAATAAAAAGATAATTTTATCCTTATTTAATATGATTTTTAATTTTTTAACTTGAATAAGTTATAAAAAGATTAATAAAATAATTAATATGGAATAAATAAGAAAAAGATTATTTATTATGCTCTTAACTTCCAAAAAGAATAATTAATTTGAAAAGAAAGAAAAAAATTAAATAAATAATTATTTTAAAACGGATAAAATAATTAATAGAATAGTTCTAATTTCTTTCAAAGGAAGCGGTCAAATGTTTATCATGGATTACGTTACTAGTGGTTGTGTTCTCAGGGAGTCAAAGATCCAAATTACTCATTGCTTGGCTTCTTCTTTAGCTTCAACGTCTTCACTGTGCACTTTGACCCAAACCTGGCTGATGAAGGCATAATAAGGACCTTTTGCCCCCTAATGTTCTAAACTTTTCTTTCAATATACATATATATCCCTAAACACTGCCTGTCGTATTGAGTACATTTATATTGATGTTAGTGCATAATGTTATTTAATTATCTCTATTTTTATATTTATTTTTTAGCATTGCTTTTAAATTTTTATATTATTTAATTATTTATATCTATTTATTTATAACATATCAAGATAAAATCTAACAATGCAAATCACATATTATTTATCTATCGACACTTTCTTTTATTGAATTCTGATACAATAGGATATAGATAAAAAAGAATGAATAGTCGAATCAGTTATATGAATTTAAAAAATAAAATTAAAAGATGAATGTAAAAAATTAAAAATAATAAAATGAGATTATATGTCAAATTTTTTTATTATATTATGAAAAGATGGTAAACGCGGAGGATTAAAATAGCAGTGGAACCGTTTCTCAACCGTAGGTCTAGGACAGACGCTGACTTTATCAATTTACCTACAGCGATTTCCCACTTAGGACAATCTCGCCACTCATCACTATAATTTCATATAAAACCTCCCCGCGGCCTCCCTCTGTATTCAACTTCTCTTACAAGGATTTGGAAAAACTTCAGTTTCTTGCAGAGATATATATCTTCAATCCAACTCCGGTTCCTCGTTCTCACAGAGTAAGCAAAGCACAAAGCTCGAACTCTGATATGGCTAAACTAAATAAGCTGTGTCTTCTCAAAACAGTGATCTGCTTTTGCCTTTTCTGCTGCAAATCTTCAGCTGCCAGACCGCTGAATGACTTGAATCCGAGCAGCCTCGCTGTAACTGAGCCAGCATTCGAAGTCATCGTCCCTGTTAAAGAAAAGATCGGTGGTGCTTCAACTGATTCTGCAGCAGTTCATGAGAGGCCGTGTGATCGAAGGGAGTTGATGAAGAGTCAGAGTCAGCGAACAGGGAAGCTTGGAGGGATTTATGGATCTTTGATAATGAATGTGCTCCCGAAAGGGAGGACTCCGCCATCTGGACCTAGCAAAAGAATCAACAACATCAACATCTAACAAAAAGAGCATTTTTCAACATTCAAGGCTCCAGAAGTCAGATATTATATTCATCATATATGTAGCTATCTCTTTTGATCTGAATTCATTAATTTTTTATTTTTTTTCTTTCGCTTTTGGTCTCCACGGAGTTAAAGAGTATAGTTTCATATGTAGATAGCCTGGCCATGGAGGGCTTTGAAACTACTCATTTTTGTTGATTCTATCAACAAAGCAACTTATTTTAAGAAGTCCAGCCTAAGATTTTCTCACCCCGTTTTCCATGGTCTTCCCTATATGGCCATTRCTAGTTTTGAAACGTTCAGGCAATTCAATTAAGGCTGCCTTATTGTTACAGAAAGAGACAAAGAAAAGTAATGAACTCCATAAAAATTCTTCCCATCTTTTAGAGCTTTCTGTTGGCATCTTCCATTATTTTCAAAATAGAATCACAGGAGAATTGTTTTTTGTGTACATTAAAATATATTTCCCATCAGGAAACAGAGCTTATGGTTGACTTATTTTCTGATCCATCTTTTGGTTCCACTAGCGTACCATTTACACATTACACATTCTCTATAGAATTTGGTAGTTCAGTTGCCACAGCATGCCAACAGAGACTTCTAATCAACAAGCATTAGATACAGTTGTGTGCACACAACCATTGAGCATCATAATTGATGGATGCAATCACAAGAAACCCTCTGGTCAAGATCTGGGGAGGCATCTCGTTAATTCTTATATGGATGAGAGTACATAGCGAGATGAAAACCAAATAGTTTAGGTTAATTGTTAAGTGGATTATTAAGTTAAAATGAAGTTTCATGAGTAACGTTTATATTYGACCACAACTCATTAAAACTTTAATCAGACCTTCCTCCGACTACCTTCAATTTTAGACTCTATTAAGGTGATTCGAACTGAGTTCATTTCGAAAATACTTCTAAAAAGATGAGGGAGATGGAATGGACTAATTCCCACTTTGCGCGTGATTTTGCAATCGGGGCGTGCACAATTGCTGATGGAATTCATCTCATCTACCTCCTGAATTGTTAATTTCCCGGAGTCAACTAAGTAAAAGCATGCTAAGGTTTGAAATTTATATTTTGTGCAAAGCACGATCCATGGTGATGCATTTTCCTTAATAGTTTTATGAATCTGACGGAGGCTGCTAAGGTTTGGCCCTGCTTGCCGGCACTGACTGATACAGTAGAAAGCAAACAGCCAAGGACCTTTTCTTCATGATTGGTTCTGGTCCTTCTGGTGAAGTGTCTTGATCATCTTTCTTTTTCAAGGCTTTGTTATTGAGGTGATCATAGTTTGCCCTTACAACCCCTCCGTCCCTGGTGAGCGGAAATGAATCGTCTAGTTAGTACTGTCCATAGACCCAAATTATCTAATCTTGGACCCAAAAAAATCGTGCAAATCGAAATCCACGTCTCCAACAGAACACAAGGATACCTTTTCTGCTGAAGCAACTGCAAGCTTATATAGATTCTCTAGTTACATAAGCCGAACACATAAATTTCTTGAAGAAAGAATCTGCTACCAAAAATGGTATTTGGACCAAGCATAGAGGTTTTAAGTCTTGCGATTTTGCTTAATCTGAGGTAAAACCTGTTAATTGGTTCTGTAGGTATTATCCCGATTACTCAGCTGCCCCTGATAATCATATGAAGATCTGTCAACAGTTTTCACAAGACCAAAATCCCCTTTTTGTTTTGCAACGTGTAGTAGGGCACAGGTTATACTGTCAAAGGGACAAAAAGTTCACTAAGAATAGAGTAAATAGAAGGGTTTAAATTTGTACCAATATATGTGAAGGGTATTTTTGACCAATCATATTATATGGATCTAATCTTTCGCTTCTCACGATTTCATTGAATTTAATGTATACTTTTATTCCTCAAAATACATGTATCTTTTTCAAATGCGGTTAAAAAACATACAAGTTAATTCAATATTTAACATGTAGCAAGTGATTAAACTTTGGCTTGATCACCTCATGTGTGAACACTTTGGTTCTGATTAGTGTGAGCTTGAGTATAAAAATACATAAATATGAATAAAATTTTTGTAATATTATTTTTTTCGTTTACAAGATTTAAATTTGAAACATTACTTATTATTTAAAATTTTTTAATATGGGAGGAGAAAGGAAGAAATGTTTATGAATAGAAGAGGAGAAGTAGAGAGTCGTATTTAGATTGATTATTATTAACCTTAGTATGAACCAAAACTCTTTATATATAGAGGTTAAACTTTAGGGTTTCTAGGATTTCAAAAGTAGGAAAGTCATTCGTTAATAATTATTTACAAAACTCTCCCTTGAATGATTAATTTATACAATAACTGCCTTATAAAAACTTGTTTAAGAAAAATCCAATGAGAAAAATAAACCAAATTAAGGAAAAAAATAGTACCGTTGATATTAGAGTAATTAATTGTTGCCTCGTTAAAACTTTATCCGAAAAATCCAGTCGAACAAAACCTAAACAAATGAAAAAGAGTACAGCTGAATATGTTGTTGAGTCGATGTGTTTTAATTTGATGTATCAACTTTCTGATTGTTGATGTTGGCAATACTTCGGAAATAAGTCTATCACATTGTCACAAGAGTTAATCTATTAAACATCAATGTCACTAATTTTTTGAAGCACCTGCGTGTAGAAGAACCTTGAAAAAATATGCTTTGTTCTAYCTCCTTTGATGTAGCCTCCTTTGGATTGTGTTATACAAGCTCATTGTATAATTTTTGAATGATTTGAGCAGCATGTAACTCTATAACTTGTAAGGAGATTTACAGAAAAAATACCAATTGTACTAAGGTATGTTACTTCACAAGACTAAAAATCTTTTCCATTTTCAAGTGGACAAAAATAACTTTATCAATTTTAAGTGATATAATGACCATAAGTGAGTGATACTGATGGATGTGCACTATCTATATAAATTGTTTTATTAACTTTTCTGTGTAATTGAATTGATGAAAAAATAATCTTTCAGGAAATGTTCAATTTACAAACTAAGACAAATTTTTATCTTTCATCTCAAATTCATTTTTTATGTATTCTGCATTTTGTTAAGCTCTTTAGGAATCTCAAAATCTGAATCAACATAAACTGTGATAATTGTCAATATATATTTTCTTTATAAAAATACATGGGAGGACATCATTATATTTACATTCCTCATTCAACAAATATTCACTATGAAGATTATATGATATGTGTATATTATTTTAATCCATATAAGGATTTCTACAATTTGATGGAATGATTTTCTTGAGTAAATGTTTCAAACAAATTAAATCCTTCGGGGATTTTCACGTAAATGTTATTGTCCATTGGACCACATAAATAAAAGTTATTATATCCATAAAAAATATATCAAGGTTTTCCTGTATTCCTAAGTTTACAGGATATTTGAATGTAATTATATTCATTATAGGTGAATATATTTATATATAGTTAATATATCATCTTTGTGAAAAACCTTTAATCTTAGTTGTACTTTGTCTCTCACGACTTTATTATTTTCATCTTTTTTTAACATATAAATATCCATTTATAGTCAACTAATCTTACATCTTATGGTGTTCGGACTACATGTCCAAGAACCTAACATTTCAAAAGTGAGTTTAATTATGACTTAATTGCATCTGTCCAGCTTGACCAATAATGTCTATGTCGATATTTTCAATTGATTTGGATCCAAAATCCTCATTATCATCTATTATATCGAGCTTATTGCATTACATTGAGAAACTTGAATCTCTTTGTCGATATCTCTTCACTATTTTTATTTGATTTCTAATTATCACCATTTTGATCATATAATTCCATTTACTTTCGATGAATTTATCTTTAGAACCAAGAGGTTCTTCATGCTTCCGAGTACCTTAGAATCAAGATGTAGGCTTTATTTCTTACGTGACTTAGAATCACAAACCATGCTTTTGGCATGTTTTCTAATTACTAGCTACTATATMAACATTTTATCCTAATGGGACTTTGATCCGAATGAGAACAACTATTGATGATAAATGTGATTTAGTAATTTTGTTGAATCAATATAAGCATTAGGCACGTGAAGTTGCTATTTTCTGCAAATAGATAATCTTTTGAACTTTCTGTTCAAAAGCTCACAATGCCCCAATTTCATATGACAGAATTTATGATAATCAATTGATCTTATACGTACCTATGTTGCTTCATATAAAATAGCAAACCTCTAAGCATTTGTTGGGATTTTTGTTCTCATTARCATGGTCTAGTAATGCGTTGAAACTATTTAATGAAATATTCGGCTAAATCATTTTGTGTATGAATATGAGCTATAGGGTGTTCAATAATAATCCCATTTGACATGAAATAAATTCAAAAGTATGGGATGGACATACAACAACATTATTTAAATAAATTTTTTAATTAGATGGTCTACAATGGTGCTTGTAATCGAATTATATRAGCRGAAAAATTTCAGGTTGTGAGTAAATAATAACTTATATGTAACTATCAAATGGATGCATAGATTAGGACCATAAAATATTTAATGCGATCATATGATGGATAAATGAATCTGTATGTATAACCAAAAAATTTATCCCAGATATGTAGGACTTTCAGCTCCAGTTTTACTGGTTAATCAATTTCCTCTGCAAACAAGCAACACGTAGAAGTTCACTTGAGTTCAACACATTTTGATTTTTTAATGGATGATTGTGCAAAATCTCAACTATTTTTYGCATTATTGCAGATCCAATGTGACTCAATAAAAGTATTTAAATAGCAAGTAAACTTCTRGTTGACTAGATGATGCACTTCAAGTGCATTAATCTTGAAATAATACAATCTTGAGGAAAGGACRCTSCTTTCTCCAATATAAATTCCTTAGAACTATAATAGTGATACATAACCACTTTTTTTCCCTCCATTTTTGTAGATATATATAAAATGTAATAAATTTCTTAGGAACTTTGAATGAGGATATGACATATAAATTTTGTCTATTTCGACACAAAAATATGACAGTTATTTCGAAGTCATAAATCAAGTTTACGATACTCTTTATAGTATTTATATGTGTCTAGGAAATACTCATTATACTTGTGTTTAGTGAACTATCAACGAGACAAATATCTCAATAATCTATTACAAATTTATAAACATATAATAATAAAAAGTAATTTAAGAACTTATATTAAAAAGTCCATGTAGAATTTAAATGAAAATTACATAAAAATGAGAGATTAATCTCATTTTCCATCACACCTTATCTAATTAAATGATCAATATTTCTTATTGGATCGGCAAAAGAAGTGAAATATAATACGATGTTCTTTTCAAGAACATACAATGTTAATAATTACTTTTTAAGTAATAGTTCAATATTCATAAAGAATATTGAAATTATAATTATTATATAATATAACTAAATTTATAAATAAATAATATAAAAATTAATGCAAAATAACAGCATAGCAAAAGTTGTAAAAGAAGAAATTGCATATTAAGGAAAGAAATAGGCTTAAAAAAATATGACATATAATTCTTTTTAAGCATAAAGATAACGTGAGATCCATGGAAAAGCTTGGATAGAAACAAGATGACGTATAGGTACGAAATAGTTTGGGAAASCTTGACGAATGCATGATATAACAATTAAAGGAATAGTAGATTTCTATCACAGCTAAAGTAATATAAAAACATAACTAATATGCATCAAACGGCAAAAGAACRGTCAAATAAGGCATGGCAAAAGGAAATAGCTTTTGTAAATCCATCACGTTCGAATGAGTAGGRAAAAAAAAAAAAAATTGCWGATTGGAGGGTTACTAAGGTAAATATTTTGGATATTGAGATATAAAAGCCAATAAAGGGCAATGAAAATGTATTATAATTATTCATCGGTAAAACTCTTAATATTAATCAAGAAATGTGAACTTGTCTCATGAAAAATAGAGATTTTTATCTAATAAAAAATTTAAARAGACTAACGAGATTCGTACGTAATAAAAAGTCGTATCGATAATATATTATAATATRATTTATAAAAGAAAAGTTTATAAAAAGAGTGAGGAGAAACATAAAGTGTCATTTAGACAAATTATTATTAACTACGTGAATCAAAACATTCTATTGATAAAAATTAAATTTTAATATTTCTAAAATTTTAAAAATAAAAAAAGAATTCATCAATCATGATTTACAACAGAAATAACATTTGCTGATCGAGAATGCCTACGTTACTTGCCCTTCTATCTCCAGGGTCAACTATGTACTTGATTATTTGACAAATGGAACCTCAATCAACCATTTAAAATTACCAGATGCAAGAGGACAAGAACGTCGGTCTGAAGATTATTTAATAATTTAATTACCCAAGAAGGCCGACTGCACCAACCATAAAATAAAAGCAAAACTGATGTTCACTACTTACTCCCCTCTCTCTCTCTCTCTCTATATATATATATACCTCTTAATCATTTTCGGTATAAAAATAAGATATAAATCAAATAATTAATTGAAAGATGTACACTACTTTCTTTAGTACTTCAAGATATAGCTGGTAAAGTTTCATGGGTCCTGAAATTATTTTATCATTTGTAAATAATTAATTCTTTATCATAATTACCAATTTACTTACGAAATTGATTTTAATAAAATTTTTTATATGTTTATTAAAAGTAACATCATAATTACTGAACATGACACRATAATTTTAAAAATAATCTTAATATTCATGCTATATTTTATTTTTCTAAACTTTTTTTATGTTTTACCTAAAATTTCGATCAGTTATAATGGAGTATAATAATTAATGATTTGTATTAAAAAATTAATTTTCAGAATTAAAAATCATATGTTTTTAATTTTTTCTTTCTGCACGAGAGCCTAAGTCTAAAAAATTAATCGAATTTTTAATTTTTTTTATTGCATTTAGCAATTCCTAAAATTGGTTGGAGCCAAAGTATCTTATTTTAGATTCCATCTCAAGGGGAACATTTTAAATTTGATCCCAAAACTATAAGATGCTATCAAATATACCCTCTAAATTTAGTCTTCAATTTTGTCTCTTTATCTCTTCAATAAGGTGAATTGAGCTCAGCCCCTAATAGCAAAATAGTTACTAAAAAACTGAACCATTGACATAATTACAATATTTAATTCAAAAACAAATTTTAAGACAAATTGATGATTCAATTTAAGTAATAATTTTTTTATTATAGTCTTTTTCACATCAATTAAAATACGATTTATATTTATATATAATTTGCACTTTTGGTACAATTAAAGTAAATAATTTAATATAATATTCTTTTAGCACTAGGGAGTAGAATTTTGGGGGAAAAAAAAGCAAAGAAAGAATTCGAGAGGGCAAATAAAAATTTAGAGAAAAAGAACAAAAAAGAATTACATAAGGGACGCGAAGACTCCACCTACCCGTCCCCAAATTCTTCCATTTGCCCTTTAGGCGCAACAAAACCTTCCAAAATTAAGCGATAATTGATAGGCATCTAATCCAGATGAACATGGCTTTGAGGTGATGCAGACCATCTAGAAGAAGGTTCTAGCTCCAATAATATCAATGATCCGCACCCCACACAATCACAAAAGAAAGTGAATATAAAAACCAAACTGAGTTGGCTACTGGATTGGCTACCGAATTTCTTATTCGTTACTCAAACTCAAATACTTCCCTTCATCATATATATATTTTGCCCAGAAAACAGAGAGACTTTCCAAGTTGACATAAATGGCGAAGACCACTGGCCCTTTACAAATAGCAGTTTTGTATCTTTCTCTGCTTTTAGTGCTTGTAACTGCAAGAGTGGTGCCATTACATCCTTATTTAAGGAGTCAAGAAAAGCATATTTCTAAAATTTTTGATACTTCAAAATATGGTATTCTTCAGCTCCAGAATGGCTTGGCTGAAACTCCGCAAATGGGGTACATAGCTTTCTCAGCCTTTTTTTTTTTTTCTCGATTTTTTATTTGTGGGTTTTTGTTTGCATTAACTGCATGATGAATGCCTTGCTTCGATTTAACCTTTTTCTTTCTGGGTCTTAAGTGAACAGAAGAAGTTCGTATTTTTGCTGGACCAAAGTGATATTTAACTTGTTGAATGGTTGTCAGAATTGCAGATTGAGTTTCTCGATTGAGTTCGAATTTTACATATTTTCTTTGACAATGGGTTTTGTAACTTTTCTCTTTTTGGTTTTGAAAAGTAACATGTTTATATTTAATTAATATGAGGGTTCAATTTCTTTTTTTTTTTTTTTTAACGGTGTCTGAAACCGTAACTGAGAACTATGAGCTACATAGTTACTGCGATTTTTACTTTTTTTTCCCTTGATTCGGGTTTATTACATTGTTATCAGACATGGAAGGAATTTGATCATAACTGTCCTGACATTTCTTTGACTCACGGTTGGTTTTAGATATTCTATTCGAAATTATGGCTTGGGCTTAAGCTTGAAGTTCTTTGACCAGTTTATGACTAAAGTTAATTCTTTTTCGCATTATGTATGGGCAGATGGAATAGCTGGAACTTCTTTGCTTGTAATATCAATGAAACAGTCATCAAAGAAACAGGTGATGCTTTGATCTTGATGTGAAGTCTGTTTAGTAATGCGGAAGGCTTTTGGAACTTCCATTCTAGTCATTCTTTCGATCTAAAAAGAAACTAAAACCGTGAAAAAAGTTTCTATGGAGTTTCTGGTGCATGTATTATAAGCATAAGCACATTGGAGCAACTGACACTTAAGATCAATTTCATTTCTCACCGCAAAAACAGTATCATCTTCAATCTTAAATCATGAGCACTATATTTTTTGGGTTTGGTGAAAATTTGGATGCTTCAGTATTCTGAAATTCAAGCTAATGGCAACACTATGGTTTAGTTTGGGATGTAAACTTAAGATGACTTAGCTTTCCCTTCAATCTCTTTTATGACAAGTTCTGCTTTTTGGGTTTTAGGGTTGAGAAGATGCAATATCCTAGAACCAACAAGTAAAACATATTACATTTACTCTTCTCTTTTAGCATTTCATATATTTCTAAAATTCATGAAGTATTAGATATATATTTCCATACAGACCATATATACATGGTGCCCTGCACTTGCATGGCCATGCTGCTGTAATCAATCAATCTCAGAGGGTGTGAACCTCTGCCCAGGGCAGATGTTGATTAGAATTTAGATGCATATTGTAATTTTTATTTGCTGGCCTTTAAATGCATAAGCACATCTCTACTATTTTGTCTGTTTCCATCTATATTCATTTTGGATTTAATTTAAATTTGGAGATATWAATCTCTTTTAGGGTTTTATGACTATTATGTTACCTTGGAATATGGTGCAGTTTCCCCTACACTTAGTCTTTAGATAAATTATCTCGGAAGTCGCTTTTCATACTTTTCAAAATGAAAATTTTCCGTGCTTGCTGTTTCAGTCCCTTGGSGCAATTAACATATATAATCTCCTTTGACAGCTGATGCACTGGTCTCAACTGGTTTGGCTCGCTTAGGCTATGTGTATGTCAATATAGGTATCCGTCTGACTTGCTTGCCCCATTGATTCACGCGAGATTTTGAAATTGTTGACATGTTCTGAATTTTATAATATGCAGATGATTGCTGGTCCAATGTGACCCGGAATTCAGAGGTATGCTTGGGAATTTTCGCAACTTTCACATCAAGTTTCTCTTCAGATAAATTACATAAATAATGACTTAAAGAAGCTCATATTTGGAAATGATAGTACCTCGTGATTTCATATAAATTCATCCTCTGCACTTGTCAGTTTCTATCTTTAGTAGCAGATTTGGAGTTTGATAAAATTAGGGGGTCCAAGTGTTTAAATCGCAAAGAAAACAGTACCCAAACCTTTGAACCGTTTAATTGTTTGTGCAGGGTCAGTTAACTCCTGATCCAAAAACCTTCCGGTCAGGAATTAAAGCTCTTGCCGATTATGTGCATGAAAAGGGGCTTAAGCTTGGCATTTACTCTGATGCTGGGTAGGGCAACTTTCTTAAATAACTGGTCAGAGTAACTTTACTCATACTACAGTATATGACTGCTTTTCTTCGTGAGCATATTATTCCACTGCAGTAGATATCCATTTATCTTCTTACTGATTCACACGAATGAAAAACTGAACTTTGTAGGATTTTTACTTGTCAAGTTCGACCTGGATCACTTTTCCATGAAAATGATGATGCAGCACTCTTTGCATCTTGGGTTAGTCTATCTTCATTGTTATGCGAGTTCCATATTGGTAATCATTATGTTAGAAATAGATGCATCTATTTTTTTCGTTGTCCTTCATTCTGTGTGCATGCAGGGAGGTGTCTTCAACTATATTCATGTCCCATAAGCAATATCATGCTGCACACTTATACATATGGCTCAAAATAAATAAAAGAGACTTTCTTGTAAGGAGCTCAAAAGATTTCTCACCTTTTTGGTGGTGGGTTGTAAACGAGTTTGTCACCATTGCTATTCTTAAAAGATCTCCACATTTGCTCCACAAAAGTTATCTCTTGTCAAAACTTCAAATTCTTGATTGGGGTGCTTAATTGCATCTCCATTGATCTGTTAGTCTTATGCCTTTGTGGTTTCATAAGTCAGTAATCTTCATGCTAAAACATCTTCCTGATACATCGTATTGTTTGTTATTCAGGGGGTGGATTACTTAAAATATGACAATTGCTTCAATTTGGGAATTGAACCAAAGAAAAGGTTCTAACCTTCCTCTGTAGGTATACACGCACTCATAGCTCATTATCTACAGGTCAATCTAAATATTGTTCCATTAATTTCCAGATACCCCCCAATGCGTGATGCTCTAAATGCAACTGGTCGCATGATATTCTATTCACTCTGTGAATGGTAGCTTTCCAGTTCTTTTGCTTGTTCTTTCACTGTTGGCACTTTCAAAATTCACTTCAAAGAATTTATCTGGCTTTTCTTATGAATTTTGGCAGGGGTGTTGATGATCCTGCCCTATGGGCTGGCAAGGTTGGAAATAGCTGGCGTACAACTGATGACATCAATGATACATGGGCAAGGTTCATTATTTTCACACCTTGTCTCCTAGGTGGTGTAAAGGGTGGATGGAACTCTTAAAAAGTATTCACACAATAGGTTACATCATAAAATTTGCCTTTCCGAATGCATTTGTTTTGCGATCAAGATAAGCAACAATAAGCGCAATTTTCTCAGCATCCATTGAATAAAAGTATGTATTGCATTTCCCCTGTTCCAGCATTTAAGGCTGGAATAAGCAGTGGTCTGCAGATGGTATTAGATAGCATTTCACTGTTAACTTTGAATGCCATTTCTAGCACCTTGATTTCTGGAAGAAAGAAAGTAATTTATGGGATGTAAATTTGTTGAGAAACCGTGTACAATACTGAAGTGTCTGATTTGATCACTTCCAATTCAGAATTTCAGCATGGTAAGAGAAATCATCCATTGATGTCATACAATGATAACCTCCATGAATGTCACTCATGATTCTGCAAACTACTAAAAAAATAATTAGAAGATAAATAAGAACCAGCTGGACAATGTCTAAATGCTTCTCCTATAAACTATGCCTTTGTTGGAAATTCTACCTACTAAGCCGTCGCATTAATTGGGCTTTCCTATTCTTGTCTTGTTTAGCATGACTGCAATAGCTGATCTTAATGACAAATGGGCAGCTTATGCAGGACCTGGGGGATGGAATGGTAGGAAAATCCCATTATAATTTCTAAGATACTACGCTTGTTACCCTCCACTTAGGTTCTTTCAGAATTCTGTCATTTGCATAATCATTTTATCTTTTGGCAGATCCTGATATGCTAGAGGTTGGAAATGGGGGAATGACTTTCCAGGAGTACAGAGGTCATTTTAGCATTTGGGCCTTGATGAAGGTTCTCTTTTTTTGTTTTTGCCCCCCCCCCCCCCCCCCTTCCTTATCCTTTATCTTATTGAGTGGTATTTATACACTATGAACCAGTGAATTCTTTAGAGTGCCAACATAATTATGATGTCATCATTCTAATATGTTGATTGTAATTCATTATGATAGATTCGGAGTAGTTGGAGCCAAAGGTTCTGGTTACCGAGTGGTTCAGACAGAAAAATAAAATAAATAAGAATAAAGAAGAAGAATCAGTGATTGATTGTATTAGGGGTTGTTTATAGGGCTTAATTAGTGAGATTCCCATAATTTATGGGATTCATTGAAACACGTAATGTTGTATAATGTAAATGCTCAAGGGTGGAGAGACATTACTCTCAAGTATTCTCAAACATCTCCTCTCAGTTTTATTTTCTACATGATAAATAGTTACTTGTACCTAAGTTCCTGGATCTTATGAGTTTGCATTTTATATGTGAATGTCCTCTGCTTTCACCCTTGCAATTAAGAGCTCTAAGTTGTATTCTTTTACATATCTAGCCATAGGCAGCCTTTGATTGGTTGTGAATGCAACATGGCAACTGTTCCTTGGGATTTATCTTCTACCTGATTATTAAACTGCTTGAGCGTGCAGGCCCCACTTTTGATTGGTTGTGATGTAAGAAATATGACTGCCGAAACATTTGAGATTCTAAGCAATCCAGAGGTTATTGCTGTGAATCAAGGTAAAAAACATGTTACTTTATGAATCAAAAGAAAAGTTTTTTTAAAACTCAATATGATTAAGCATCATGACTAGTGAAACTTATTATATCTTGCTGTTGCATGCCTTTAATAGAATGAGATTTCTACCTGCAGATTCACTTGGGGTTCAAGGAAGGAAAGTCCAAGTGTCTGGAATAGATGGTTGCCACCAGGTTCTATTTCTTTTCCATGTCTCTCTCGCTGTTTTTCTCTTATTCCCCTTTTTGTAATGGTTATACAGTGATGTATGCTTATCTTTTCATTCAACTAGTCTACTAAAGTACTCCATAGCAGATATAAGACTTGGTTGTATTTCTTAATGAGTCACTTTTATAGTTGTTTTTATTATATCAAATTACACACTTCAGAATCTACTTACCTTTTTGTTTCTTGAAATTATTGTGCAAAAGGAGAATATGACGGGGGAATAAGAAAAACTGCAAAAATGATAAAAAACTGAGATGAGAGAGCATCTCTGTAAAAAGGTCCAAGGCCTAGGGGTGGATTATTAGAAAGTGCATCTCGCTTAGTTATTGAATAAACCCCATTAGTTATTTAGGTTGTATCCTAGCTAATGGGGCAACTCCTCCATGTCCAACATCATGCAGCAGTGGTTTATATCTAATCATGCCCCAGTTTAAAAGACTATGAAATACTCTTTTAGGTACTTTTATTAGGTCCCAATTGTGTTGGATAATCTGTGTTTTGCGAAATTAACAATTGGCTTTTAATGGAATTTAGATGCATTACAAGGTATAAAGTAAGAATTACTTCTGTAAGAGAGGAAGATTTAACCATTGAGGGCTATCTTCAGGCATAAAACTATAAGGAAACAAAAAAACCAAGCAGATTAGCGGCAACTTCTGAATCTTAGACCGAGTTTTTACATGCTTTGTCCTAATCAAATAAAAGAATAGTGGTTCCTTCTCACTGGGAACTGCTTTATTATGGTGGCATCGTGGTGGCAAGAAGTTTTTCCTGTTTGTAAGGTTTGCAGTACTACATTCTATCATATGTGTATACACAAACAAAAAATATAAAATTTCTGTTTTCAGATAAGGTGTTTTTTTTGTAAGTTATGCATTTATTACTACTATAAAGCGGATATACAGGGGGAAAAAAAATAAAGCACTTTTATTTTCAGGTTTGGGCTGGCCCTTTGTCTGGAGGGCGTACGGTTGTTGCTCTCTGGAATCGATGTTCAGAAGCAGCAACTATTACAGCACAATGGCCTGCACTTGGACTTGAATCCTCAACCCGTGTCTCTGTTAGAGATTTGTGGAAAGTAAGTAATACTTCTGGTCTTCTTATTACTTGGAAACCCTAGCAATGTAATGCCTGCTGAGCTGTAGTGATGAATTCATGGAGAGCTGGAAATTTGTTAAGAATTCGAATTTTGAGGTTTTAACTTATTTTTGCATCCAACATGTTTCCATCATACGACAGTTTCTAATTGCCTAATTTGATTTGCTTCAAGTGTCACCTTTTGGAATCACAAGGATGAAATTTCACCTTCACATATTGAAAATATGTCTTCACAATTGAGATAAGCCACAACTCTGAACTACTATGTGATTCTTAAGGATTCGTCAAACAACTTTTCTGCATCTGACCTGAATCTTTGTTTTAAGCTCAAAGCATATTTTCACCAAATTATATTTCCTTGATGCTTTTAAAAAGCTTGGGTGTCATTTAGGATCTATTGGAAAAATATGCCTAGAGCTAAATTTTGTGGCTTCTTGAAGGTATTGGCTTCTAATTTTGTTCTCCTATGTCAATTTGTTGCTAGCAACAAATCATATATCTCCGACCCGACCTTTTTCAGCAACAAATTTTTAGTCCTGGTTGAAATTTTTTATACTCCATTTGTTGACAAAATAGATAGCTCGATGTACTAAATTGAAGCATGGAAGCACATCACTTAACCAGTTCATGACAATAATACCTTCAAACTTCAGTCTGCTGCTAATGCTTAAATGCAGCTTATGTGGGTTCACAACAGTTCAAGATTTGCTTTTGATTCTTATTGTCCCACTGTTTGCAGCACGAAGTGGTTTCAGTCAACAAAGTGGCTTCATTCAGCGCCCATGTTGAAGCTCATGGATGTGAACTGTATATTTTGACTCCTGAGAGTATGCCTTACTCCTATATGTGATCTTGAGAGCAAGATTCAAGGCTTGTAGACAACCTTTTAGCTAGTTGTACCGTCTATTCCCACATGCTTATCGCCTCTATCCTTGTAATTTATGTTCTTGGATGCACAGAATCTATCATCTGCCACTCTATGCAGCTGAAGCTTAAGAATGGCCATGTAATAAACACGCTGYTTTTGTATGATATACAATATCTCAATAATGGAGGGACTCCCTTCAATGAGTGAAAATACGTTTTCATTTGAGTTGCACAATGGACATTTGTAGCACGCAGAAATTGATCTTTGCACAGGAAAATGCAGAGAAAATCCTCCGATTGTGCTTTCAATTAGGTCGATACGAGAACAGGACTTAGAACTCTGAAATGGACATGTAAATTTCCGGGTTCAATGTTGTGGACCATTCATTTGAACAGAGATTATACGTAGTGAAATATTACGAAAAGTGTATGGTTATGTATTTAGAATGTAAATGATTTGTATCTGGCTATTAGCTGGGTAAATTATATTGTTGCAATTTTGGGATTTGATTCTCAAGTATAATATGTTTATTTGATGCCTTGTTGCTGTGCCTTACTCCGCATCTGTCTTCTCTTTGTTTCTTCTCCTCTTTCTCTTCCTTGTTTGCGACTGTCCTCAACATCAAGGTTCCTGCTATCGTTGTGCCTCTGCAACTCACCTAAGCCCTTAGTTATTGTCGCAACTATCAAAAAGGTTGAGGAGAGAGATATCATCTTGAGGTCACGAGGTGAACTGAGGGTCAGAACAAAAATGTTGAGTGAAAGAGATACCTTTGAAGTCACGGGGTGGACTGAGGAGCAGAGGAGCAGTGACAGCAAGGTTGCAGCGGCGGTGGTGTTGGATTGGGGAAAGGACAAGGAGAAGGGGCAACGGTAGTGTCACATAGGAGAGCAGATCGGAGGAAGAGAGAAGGAATAAGGAAGGAAAAAAAAAAAAAGGGAAATTATTTTATAAAATTAAAATTTATTAATGAATTAAAAACGAATCTAAAAATGATTTATTATTATGATTTTAATGAAATTAGTAACAAACGGAAATATTGACAAATGTTGAAATGTTGAGGATCTCGAATTATTTTTTTCAACTTGAAGTTCAAAATTTAAAATTTTAATGATTTTTAAAGGGTCAAATAGTATAGTATAAATTATCAACCAGAGCAAGGTATCGTAAATTATTAGCTTCAATGACAATATTAGCTTCACAACTTCTTAATTAGATGCAGTCATTAWAAATTATAAACTTTATATAATTGTATTATTTGTATCATAAGTCGTATATTTTAAAATTTATAACGGATACAAATTGGGATAGTTAACAAAAGCTTCATCATTTTGGCATTTCGAATAATACTAATGCAAATTTGTTCAAATAATAATAATACCAATGCAATGATATAGGCAACTTGTAGTAACCAGAAGGCAAATTTTCTAGAACGTTGAATGGATACCTTGGAAGCTCTTTATCTTTAAAAGATGGGGAAGTAGTTTGAATTCATATAAGGAGCTTGCTACCAGATAATCAACTGTCTGCGGGGCAAGACAAAATATGGTAATATATCCTCTGCTTTGCAGATTTTGTTGTCATAAAGATCCCTTTCCTAATACAGCTCCAAAGTCAGGATCCAAGACTCAAAACATCAGCAAAAGCATCACCAGAGTCCGGTTTGTAACGTAAGATTCGTCACGGTTCAAGGGGATGGCACGGTTATAAAACCTCTTACACCAGTATATCCTTTCATTCACAGCTAAACCACTTTCCCCCTTCCATTGCTGGGTGCAATGGAGGGAAAATCCCTGGTTACAAAATCACATCACTGCCAGGAGTCTTTCTTGGCAGCCTAGTTATAGAATCACCACCCTATCAAAGGCCATTCCTGGCTGTATAGATTTTGCCTATTTTATATGGATTGAACAGCTCAGCCTACTCCTCATGCTACCAGTAGAAAGGATAGGTGATGGGYTGAAGACAGTCTTATCGAACACATTTTAAAGGAATGAGACAGAGACTAGATGCACAAGTTTCTGCGATGATCTCAATGCTAGAATATCTGACGTTGCTGGCCTAGAAGCAGATTAGGGAGTATGACAGTCAAATTCGGTGCCTGCATTGTGCGCGAAGGTACTACAACCCTAACCGGAATCCTCCAAAACAGAAGCAGCAGAAAAATAGATGTAATTGCCCCTCCAACTTTTAACAGCAGAATCAGATCTTCCCATAACCACCAATTCGAAGCCCATTTCCTTTGGAAAAATAATCAGATTGCTCTTTTTGCAGGAGAATTTCAGAGGGTAGCAGGACAAGAGAAAGACGGATCAGAGAAGGTTGGGAGCCTTTAGCAATTCCATGACATCTGAGATGCGTCCATCACAGAAGGATTTTGTTTAAGCAAACCCAGGATATAATACAGTGGTGGTAAGATCTGATCCAATAAATGATATAGCCTTCTCCATCTGGTTGCAGGACTTTTGCTSAAAATTTCTTCCTCATGATTTCTTGAATCAATTATGTAGAATTGGGAACGTCTGATCATCGATCAAGAGAAACCCAAGATCACTTTCTGTGGGTTGAGAGTTTCCAAGCAACGGCCTTTTGATTCTGAAGATGAGGGAGATCTTTGCTTGGCAGATCAAAATCGYTACTTTCCCKGTACTTGTCTGATRGAATAGGRCTTTGCTTCTTGAAATCTAATTGTCACAGAAGAAAAGAATTGCTCCCACCATCCTTTCCAATGTCAAAGAAAACATTGACCACCTTAGTCTCGACAGAAGCTTTTTGTTGCTGAACCTCAAGAATTTCTTCTCCCCTCCGGTAAGATCATCGGCTTGTCAGAGCAGCTTGCCTGCATAATTTTAGAACTAACTTATATCAASACACCAATGTCACWAAAATAGACATCCAAAAACAGAACAGAAGTTCTGATGCGTTATTTGATAAAGAGAAGACTGAAATAAATTTCTCACCTTAGGCAAGCATATCTCTGTTTCTGGTGTCTTTGCCTCTTCAGTATCTGTAGTTAGGATAGAACCTACAACTTCAGAGTTCAACTTCTTTCCAACAGTTGTACCCTGGAAAGGAGGAGCAGATGCCCTGAGTTCGAACTTCTTAGAATTTGTAATAGGTTTATTCGGGACGTTTCCTGGAAACTGTGAGGTATAATCAATGCCCTTAGGAGAGCTGAACAGCAGGGAAGCGTTTGGATGAGCAAATGAAGATGGGAGATAAAGATTTTCACTTGCAGAATAGAGGACATTCTTGCTGTTTTGCTGATCTRTGTTCTGGTATTGAAACAGGTTAGGTAAAGTTGGAGGACTCAATACAGGATCACMGGAAAATTTGCAGTGCAGATGCCACCRGGCATAATGCAAGCACTGAATTTGACTCTCGTAATCCCCAATCAGGTTGGCAACGTGAGATATTCTAGTGTTGAGGTTCATCGCAGAAACTTGTGTATGCAGTCTCCGTCCCATCCCATTCCTGTGAAATGTATTTGCAAAGAATGTCTTCAGCCCATCACCGATGCTCTCCACTGGTAGCATGAGAATCTCTCTGAGCTTTTGACATCCATAGCGAAAAGCAAATTTTATACGGTTGGAGTTGCCTGGTGGAAAACMCATAACGAAGAGCAGGTTCAACAATCAGAAGAGAGATGATAATTGTAATCTTATGAATGAAAGAGACATGCTAATAGTATTTTACTTTTTGCTGGACCTAATATAGCACTGAGACCTAATATAGCACTGAGATGCTAAGTCCTGAAGTCTTATATTTTCATATTTTATTTTCTTTCTAGCGCAGAAATCCTTTCCAAAGCAGCTATTTAGTGCACTAGCCCTACAAACAAATATTAACAACTACTGCTCTTCGTATCCTAATCGTTTATGTGGAAAATCACAACAATACATGATAAAATGTTTCCATTTTCCCCACTAGCAAATTTCAGGGGAAAAAGAAAACTGCACCCCTTCTCAACTTAAATAGACCATAAGCATTGAATATTTTCCAATTGAAACCAAATTAAACAATTATTGCAATGTAAAAATGCAGAATTATAACCACATCCTACCAATAGCTATTCCAAAGGAAGACAGTGAAAGCAGGAAGTTTAATACAGAAGTTGTATATCTTTTGTTTGTTATTTTTTAACTTTAAATAATAACGTAAAAAGATGTTTCTTAAAGATGTGGATAACTTAATGTTCATTGGCATCCTTTTTTGCACATTGGCTTGAAATTTCTGGAGCTCAAGATAAAGTTTCTTTAAAAAAAATGATTAAATAACTCGAAGCGAAATGAAATTATATATTATACCTTTGGTAATACTACGTCCCAGGTTGTTTGTGGCGTTTCAGGGATCCATTATGTTAAAATGCCTTATAGGGAACTGCTGCTCTGTCTCTCATCCCTGGCCGGAACTGAGAAAGACTCTAGGCAGCTCTGAAGAAAATCCTTACTGAGTAGCCAAGTTGCTTCCCACTAGTTTTCGGTTCCTGCTGAAAAGAGTAGGGGGTCAGGAGACATGGAGAAAAAATAGAACTGGGTGAAGATAATACTTTGCGAATTTGGGAACAAGAAGCAAATTTAGGCCCATAGATTCAGAATATAACCTTCCTAACCTAGTGTACTTAAAGAGTGAGGTGATAAGGACAAGAATATTGTGCAATTCTTTATATAAGAAAGGTGCAAGTATTGAAACGAACCATGAAAGACCTACAGAATCAATTAAGACTGGAACAAATCAAATTTCCTTGTCAATAACCTAGTTATATGGCTCCATTTCCCAAACTCAAAACATTGGCCATGTCAGTAAAGCTTACCCAGTTCCATATAATGGCTTGCGAGTAAGTACTATAAATGTGGAACAGCCTCAACTGGAATTAACAAATGAGTTTTGTGCCTAATATTTTCTCAGGATTCTAAAAAGACTTCTGACCTATTAAAAACCATTTCAGCCAAAAAGAATCCAATGAAATTTTCAGAAATTAATCCTCAACAGAATACTTGGTGGTATCCAAATTTTATACTTGTGCGGATTGATTCGTGTTGTTTTGATGCTCGAATAAAAAGAATAAAGAGGTAGCAAAGAAAGAAAGGGGGAAAGGGTGTTKGAAATCACAAGAGCCTAGAGGCRTTGAACTAGATAGACACTGGAAATGAAAGGACGAGCAGAGAACATCTTCAGAAGCATTATGGAGATGCGCATTAAAATACAACCAACCAACWATTCCCGGAAGAGAGTTTACGTCAACTGGACCATTTAAGCTAATACAGTAATTTTCCCAATTAAAGGTGCTATAGTAGTCCAAGAATTTGTATAGGACCTGCAAAATGATGACAGCTTGATTATTGAACGCATTTTATTAGCACAGATAAAGCAACCGAATATCTAGAGAAAAATGTACTAACCCCTAAAGGACCACATAAAGAAGAGTGGAAGAGATTAATTATGTTTAAGACCAAAATATTCAATGCATAAGTTGACATCAAGCCACTATGAGCACCAAGAAGACGGCTTTCATAGAAGCACCAGGCTTTAACCAAGATAATACTGCGCTTGAAAAGATGATCTCTCCCAATATGTCGGTCAACCTATCATACATGAAACAAGGAATCGAACTTGTTGAGAAATCATCTATCATTTTCTTCTTTTAGTTAAAAATTATATTCATTTTAACAAAAGCACAAGAAAAGGGAGCACCAAAGAAAACAGATTTTTTTTTCAAAATAGAAAAGGATAGAAACAATAAAGTAGGTACGAATACATTTCGTAAAACTGGTTTTCTTAGCTTCTATACCTAGAAAATTATCCAAATTTATATCCCAAAATATGTTGCGAGGAATCCCTAGGCCCCATGCTTTCTTCAGGTTTTATTGTTTTGCTTTCGGTGAAGGGGGGTAAGAAGAGAATTGAACTAGTCAATAGTTAGTAACAAATTCGAAATAAGCTGGCATAACAAAATTTTAAAAGTAAAAGAACGCGTTATCTAAGTTGTATCGTAATCTCAAAGAGAATATAATACAATCATGGATTTTTAGCCACAAAGCATAAAGAATTTCTTAAATCTTATCTAACTCCATATTTTGTCCTTGTAAGGCGAGCAAATGGCACAATTTTCGGGATATATTCTTTGTAAAAGAATTACACCCTACTGATGGATGAAGCATCCACAAAAAAGATGGGAAAACTAAAAAATCCTCTGATACATGAAAAGGTGTACAGGATTAAAATAAATAAATTATTAAATTCCAAATCCTAAGAATAACTTCCGAAATGAAAGTATTTCCTTTATGTCAATGTGCTAATATAACAGAAGTAGATGGTAATATCCTGAGTGTACCTTTCTTGCACATTAGTTCAGTTAAATCAGTATGGCCAGATGAAAAACATAATGATAACTCCAAACCTGTTCTAGAAAGCAGAGAGACCCAAGGCCACCTGCTTGATTAAAAGAGATGTCAACTGAGAGATTCTGAACAGTGCATTTCACAATCTTGACCTGCATTCAAACTTGACATCAGCACTGTGAAAATACATAACTACAGAAATTCTTTATCAGTTAAAGGTATAATATAAGATGTATCACAGACAAAGAATTGATGTTTAAGCTCTTTCCAGAGTAATGAGAGCCTAGCGAAAGATCAACGTGAACTAAGAGACCTGGGAAGCAGTATGGCCCTTACTCTATTTCCAGAAATTCTTTCTTTAATCTAGTTGCCCATATATTCGACTTCAGCTATCACTTTAAGGAAGACAACAAAATGCCACTACACAAACAACTATTATTTCTAAAACCAGCCCAAGCAAGTGGTATGGAAAAATAACTGGTATGTACCCATCATCCTCGCAATTATTTGGGATTTGGGCCCAGTTGACCTGCAAGCCCACTGATATAGGACCTCTTGAAGAGGCCAACAAATAACAAAAAGGACAATTAAACTAACGAACTAAATTTGAAAGACAACTTGGTTGAAGGAGGGATAAACTCTGTCAAGCTAGTAGWAATCTTATTACAAATCTGACTTCCTGAAAGCTAGAAAATGAGTACACTTAATGCAAGAAAAATCAAGAAACAGTGAGCCTTTACGGGGATTAAAGATGAATAACTTCAACCTAGGTGGAGAAAGATTGTTCCTACATACTAGATTTATGACGACCTAAGTGATAATGGGAAGCCGCATAATTTTGAGGCTTACCCAAGTCACCTAGTTTACTTGTATCCCGTGCTCAATTGTCATTTTGTTATTTCTGACTATTAAATTTCTGAATTTTACATGTCAAACCCAAACCATTTCTAGGCCAAAGTAGTTGAACGAGCTAGCCACRCTACCATTACTATGGTCTAAGTCCTCCAACTAAGATAATTAATTCCTTCGGTCATGCACCACAAAGGTATCCGATCATTTGTTGGAAGTCACATCCTAGAAATTCCTTTCGTCCCATTGAAGCGAGGGTTTCAGAATATATGACAGAACCATTCCGACTAAGGGATTGGAGAAATTTCATAAATTCTTTTAAAATCAGTTCTCATTATTAAGTCATCCAAAGTGTGAACCACACGATCATGCTGGAAATAGGTCATTTGGCAGTTAAAATATGAGCATGAGGAGGCTAGCGCTTAAACGTATATAAGTTAGAAACTTGCATATCTCATGGAGGTTAGACTGATGAGAAAAAAATAAGATGTTAATTTAAACAAGAGGTTCAGTTAGGACTTGCAGCAACTGCACATATTAAGGCCGAATAAATGTGATCCACCAATGGGAAAAACAAAGTGCATCCAAAACCAATGATTGCCAGCAGCCAATGGAAAGACCTTTCGCTTATCAGGATGGGAGAAAACCATGACCCACTATCCGGTATTTATTCTTTTCATTATTTCACTGCAAATTTCAACCTTTAAAGGTACCCAACAATKCTTACGTTAAAAGAAAATGAATTAATTAATTGAGGCTTCTAATAAAAGAAATTTCTCAATTTTGTTTGTACCTAAATGAACAAATGAAACTACTATTCTACTTTAATACTTGAACTGAAAGTATCAGAGCCCGAAAACTCAAAATTGTCTCGTAAACTCTATTTTTGTAAAGACACCTTGAGTAAATCCAAGCCATAATCTCTTCACAAGTCAAACAAGTTACATCCCTTTCCTTCAATGCTGTAAGTTATCAAGAAAGAGCTTAACAAATAAATAGACAGCAACAATTTAGTCTTAAACATTGTCGTCCTCCCCGTCATTTTCGCCTCTGCGTTTACCAATTTTTAACATAAGCACAAATGAGAAGGGGGGCGGGGGGGGAATTTAGGTTGACTTCGGAAGTATTTATCGGAAGTAAAACTGCATCAAAATTTGCAATCATATCAAACCCTCAGCATATGCCAAACAATTTCTAACAGATTTCAGATAATTATATATTTGCTGACATAAATGCAAGCTACTCAGTAACAATTGAAACTCGCATTTATATTTCACAGGCTTTTTGCGCTTGAAACATCATAAATGCAACACTATCAAGCCAGACTAGTATTTCTAAGCATTAATTGAAATCTTAAACAAGCACTGATCATCAAATATTTGGGAGTTTAGAAGTATCTACTCAGTTATCTAAGATTGTTTAGAAGCCACGAAACCTTGAGAGCTGAAGATCATCGAAGATGTGATAAAGGAYGAACCAGAAGCAAGTTCCCTGAACACCAGAGGCTATTGCATCTTAATAAATAGGGAATGGTCTAAAGAAGTATGCCATATTCTCTCCTAACCTTTTAGCTTTGTAATAAAAGGAACTGACATAACTGCCTCCAAATATTGGACACGAACAGATGATACTTTTCAATAACACAGTTAGTATTAAAAAGTTAATGCTAGATAGGTATTGCAAATCGTCGAACTTGGACGACATGAATATATCTCAACTATTTTAGGAGTCTTCTTTTTTAATCAAGGTAAAAGATTTAAGTACAAGYGAAAAATTCACAAATTTGTAGTSCTGAACCATGATCTAAGTAAAGGTATRTAACAAGAGAACTGATAAAGAACAAAAAAGGAAAACTYTAAAACTTCWTTCTTCTAAGAAATATAAGAAATCTATRAGAAGSGGRAAAAGGAAAAAAWACAGTAGATTTCTAACATGAAGTCTTGTATTCATGGAAGCATTAGATTAATTTCTTTATTGAAAAAAGYYTACCAAAAACAAACCCTAATRGAGAAGCATTGTAAAAACACAATTAAGCATGCATGAGAATCCAACATAGCATGGAACAGAATGAAAACTGTGACAGAAACATGTATACAAATTACTCAGAGTTTGAATCACAATCAGATCTTGAACCAAACACAAAGAATGAAAAAGAAAAAGAAATTAACAAAAAGGGTATAAGAAAATACCTGTGCATTAATGAAATGAGCATCCTCTACCTGATCTTTCTGGCCTTCGAGGATGCTGCATATAGATCTAGCCAAACACTCCACATCAGTTTGGACTGTGAATGCAGTGAGATCAATATCCCCATGAGGTAGATATGCTTTGAGGGGCATCGAGCCAAATGGGAAAACCTGCAAATCAAATTCATGATGTATGTATCTCCTTGTGAAAATAAACAAATAAACTAAACAACTCTAATAAAGTAGCATAATGAACCCAGCAACATTCTAATGCATCTGAAAGTCCAACTAATACTATCACGAGGTTGCCAAAAAGTAATGCCAAACAAGTAAGGTATTTTACTTTAAAAGCAATCAAATTAACATTGGTAACATACCACAGAAAACCAAATGGGCTGCTAATAAATCTGAAGAACGTTACCTTTTCTTATCTCGTTATTTTATTTCTTTTTGTTTATTCAATCTGCCCATTTATGCAAACGAGTTTTATTGTAGTTTTCTTGATACTTCCCTTCAAAGGTACTCACAACACATCACTGTAGTCTAACTCCGAAGTTGGCCTTTCTTTTACATACCAAACCTTCCAGTTTACTCTTATAACCCCTTGATCACTTAAAACTCATGGTTCACAAAGAAATCCCGAAAATAGAAGCTATCATGCACAGCTGAAAAATATCAGCAGGACCGTTGCCCTCCCGTGGCCAGAAAAACCCATTTCGGAAAGAACAGGATGGAGAAAAAGGGTAGGGAAAACCTAACACCAAAAAGATGAATAATTAGGAAGAGGAAAGAAGCCTATTTTTCGACTATAAAAGATCCTTAACAGTTAAGTGCTACTACAGAAGGTATGGCATACTATGCCTATGAATCTACTACTATAGGAGATTCACAGAGATAAGCCACAACATAATCTTCAAGGTCCCATCCTCATATCTCCGCGATGAAACCTTACTACTTTGTCCACTATAAAATGCAACTCTATAGACACGAAGTGATCTGTTGTTTATAGGCATATCAAGAAAATTTGGAAGCTACTGGTAAAATGATTTTCCGTTAATAGTTGAGTTTGTGCGACATTATTTTCTCCTTTCAATTTTTGAAGAACCTGGAAGACCATCAAAGCGACATACCATGCCTAGTGGAGCTATTCCAGTAGGATAGATTGGGAGACAGAATTGGTCTCAGGGATGAAAGTGACRAGGGAAATGCTGAATGCAGTTCCTCGATAATAAACCTTCAGAAAGARAAGATGAGGCCTTTGGGACTAGCAATCTCTAATAAAGAGCTTTAAAGGTATACTGATAACAAGCCGTTCAAAGGATGTTCAATCATGAAAGAAAATGAAAGCAAACACAAGACAAAACAACTAAATAACATCTAATTGCAATGCTAATTAATAAACAAAATGGCATAAAAGTGAAATAAGCTGTAAAGTCCTCAGTTAGGTCATGACCAGACCAAATAAAAATCTAACCTGATCAACAAGATAACCTCCAATTAGATTCTGGACATAGTTAACAACTTTCCATCTCCTATGCTCAGAAAAAAGAGTTGGTTCAACAATATACAATATTTCTCGAGCAGTTTTTTCAGCTATCTGCCAAGACTCCCCCCCAGTGCTTAAAAGGTGTTCATCAGATGAAGATGGGCAAGAACGATACGAGGAAGATGGAGAAAAGGATGAAGTACAATCATAAAAATTCGTCATGGTTGAAAAGCAGTCTCCAGATCTAAAGAAAAACAAAAAGGCTAAAAATTTCAATCTCGCTGACAAAATCAATAAACCCTATTATAAAGTTGTTTGATAAATGTAGCTGTATAAGGGGATAACAAGAAGTGATTGACGAAATTCTCAATTCATAAAGCTTCATGTAAGTTGAATTTTAGAATGGCATAAAATTGAAACTTAGGAATCCAAAAATTTTTGGAAGAACTTCGGCAACTAATAGAACACAGAGAGAAAGTGTAAAACTTCTTTACCTACACAATAAAAAAGAAGTAAAAATTCAAACTTGTTGAGAAGATCAATAAACCCTATTAACCTTGTAAAGCTGTTGATGAATGTCGCTGTATAAGGGGATAAGAAAAATTGATTGGCGAAATTCTCAATTTTCACAAAGCTTCAAGTAAGTTGAATATTAGAATGGCGTAAAATTGAAATTTAGGAACCCAAAAAACTTTTGGAAAAACTTCAGCAACCGATAAACACAAAAAGGAAGAGTAAAGCTTCTTTACCAACATAAAAGAACGAACCAAAAAGACAAATGCAGCTGCTCAGGACTCACACAAGGATGAGGATTCAACCTCTTATCCAGAATTTTATACCAAAGAATGGGATTCTATCGAAGAAATTTAACAAGGCCGTAGCCAAATTACATTTCCGTTACTTATATAGAAATTGATATTCAATTAATAATGTGGACCTGTGTATTTAATGCCCCTTCTCCAGAGTAACTTCACTCTGACCTGGCCTACCAAACCAAATTTGTATGCATTAAATTTGAAATTATCCTTAATCGCCCAACATGCGACACATGGAGCTGCTTGATTAGCTTTTATAAAACGGGGACTTGAAAATTAACAAAGATGTTTTTGTTAACTTGAGTGTCACGGAGCAATCTAAATCATCAAGCACACCAAAAGGCATGGAAAAAAATTAACATATATATTCTACTTTAGATGCTCGCAGATGACACTAGGATAAGGATTCGACTATTTATCCAGAAATTTTATTCAAAGAATGGGATTCTGATAGAAAACTTTAAACAAGGCTCTATCCAAATTACATTTCCGCACGTATATAGAAATTGAATTAAGATACATAATATGACTATGGCATTTAAGCCCCTTCTTCAGAGTCACTTCAGTCTGACCTGGCCTACTAACCAAAATTTGTATGCATTAAATTTGAAATTATCCTTAATTCGCCAACATGCCGACACATGGAGCGGCTTAATTAGCTTTTATAAAACGCAACTTGAAAATTAACAAAGATGTTTTGTAACTTGAGTGTCACGAGCAATCTAAATATTCAAGACACCAAAAGCATAAAAAAAAAAAAAAAAGAAACAATAGTTCTACTTTAGCTGTCAATTGCCTTTAAGCAAGAAGCCAAAAGTTCGCAAAGGCCTCTTAGAATGCAACTCAATACTGAGAAAATGAGTCATTCATTAGACAGCATTCCTGTTGAAACAAAATAGTAAACCGACTGCCACATTTCACTGTTCAACTCTAGCACAAAATTCTGGGATACCACTATACATTGTACAAAACGAATGGAATGGGCAGCTTTTACTAGACTCTGATATACATGCTTGAGAATGAATAAGAGTTCGGCTGATAATTTTTATATGCCAGCTAGAGTCCAACTATAATCTGAACATGAGTTCAAAGTCTTAGCATGAAATGTTTAATAGTGAACGACTACTTTAAGAATGATGTTGTTTTTTATATGCCGTAATCATCAGGCTAACCTTAAAAAGCCAATATGACATGGCACAGGCACAACGCCTATTAGGCCTACACCAAGGGACAAGTTTAGAGAGTACAAAGTGCTAAAGAGCCAGTTCAGTAGCTTACCCAATCTAAACAAAGAGATAAATAAAATATGGGAATAAAAATTTATTGCATAAAAGGAACTGCAAATTGGAAATCAAGGGATAAATGGAAACTGCATTCTAATTAAACATCTCTCTCTAAGACATGCATCATTGGATCAAGGCCACTTAAAAGAAACATGATTGGAGTAGAAATGGAGATATATAGCTTCACTAGTAAACATATAGGAATGATTTAATTATTGCAAATTACTGTCAAGGACTTACAAACAAAACCTTTTTGGTTACCAAGTAAAAGGATTGTAGTTACTTTTTAGGTTGTCATTGGCACTCAAGCATAAACCTAAAAACATTTAACTGTTGCTATTTTAAACACTTTTGTTCCATGCAAAACCTCCAATCACTATTACAGGGTGAGGTATGCAATAAAATAGAGTGGACATCGAAGGTATGCCACTTTCTAAAAGTCCTACCAAGATAAATTAAGTGCTCAAATGGAAGACCTATAATGAAGTGTAATAGTCAAACATTAGCGCCCATTATAGTTAAAAGAGACTAATAGCATATCTGGTGCGACTCATCCCTTTCTTTCTGCCTTTCGAGTATATATATACTTCAAGGGTAAAAATCCCTGGATATGCCTATACAATCATGCCCAATAACTTTTCCTTTCTCTTCTTTCTTATCATCGTTTCCTTAATTTATATTCTTACCTTAAAACATTAAGAATTCACAAAGCCAGAGATGGATTAAATGGGAATAACCAACCTAGATAAAGATCTCCTAGCAAGTCTTGCTGTCTTTTAAGCTATTAAATTGGACAAAAACAGAGATTAGGAGCATCTGACCTCAAATGTGTTAAATTACATTTAGACAGAAAGAGAGTGAGCTGAGTACTTAAATTACAACAAATACCTTACTAAAAGCATCCCATTATCTCCTCTTTCTTCGTCTCCATAACATTGTCAAATTGCTTTGATTTCTCTCGACTTCATTGACAATATTAATGTGCTCATGAGTTTGTAATACCATCGTTTTGTAGCGTCTGTGGATGAGTTCGAAAATTTGAAGTTCTCTGCTGAAACCCGAAAACAATCGATGCATATCTTGGACATAGGAACGAACGTGAGAATCAACAACCAAAAGCCAAGAGGAAGATAACAATAAATGCGAAGAGACCGAAATATTGCCGAACATTGATGAAGATTTTAGGTTAGTTTTGATTCTATTATATTTCTCATACAAGTTAGCGCGTATTAAGTTTGGTCCTTGACGGTCTATCGCTCAAATCATATTTTCTTTTATATATATATATATAAAAGAAAATATTTATTTATATACATGTTAATTAATTTTTTAACTATCTAAAAATTGATGTAGAGTAAAGTCGATCTTTTATTTGTATTAATATCCTTCTCGTTATCAATTGTTAAAATTAGAGAGATTGAACTTGACTTGACTGGTATGAAGTATAATTAATTTTATTATAGAGAGGCAGTGGTTGACGGGTATCAATTTAAGCATCAATCTCAAACTCTAAGGTTATCTTTAATGAATATTATTATTAATTTTTAAGATTGACAACATCCAATAGAAACAAAATTTTCAAATTTAAAAAAAAATGCTTTACTATGAATGCAAGAAGTTTGTCAACTTACTTCTTGATAGATAAATTATTTATTAGTGTAGTGGTGCATTTCAGAGAAATAGTGTTACCCGCATGTAAATGCATATATAAAATATTTCTCATAACTTGAAATTTTTTTTGTAAATTTTAATGTGGTATCGAAGGTTTCCGTTCCAAGCTCTCCAATTTGCGATATTGTTGCTTTTGTTGCTGATTGAAGTCAAAATACTTGTGCAAAAACCGTCGATTATCTCTTATCAAACTTTACTACCTTCATCTAGTGAGATCCCGTACTTGTATTATTTAGCCCTGTCTGGATGGGCAAAATTATAAGTCCTAGAGCATAGCCATGAAAATGTCGTTAACTTCAGAAAATAAGTTGTACTTCACAGACATTATTTTTCAATTCCAGCTAAAAATTATAGAGACTACTGTGCGTGGTTCCAATGTAATAACATGATGTTTTCATAGATTATCGACGTCGTGAACCAATCTGTTACTCAAAGTGTGATTTGAATTGACATTGTAGAGGAGATATAGATTAACCTCGCTAAACGATTTTCAAATGGAGATAAATTTCACTTATCAGATCTTTTAGAAGAATTTCGTAGTATTGTGAAATGTAATCTTTCGGTCAAYGGGTATTTTACTRAGCTTTGGAGTGAAAATTTAGTTTTACAACCTATACCAGTTTATGTGTGAGCCGAAGTACTCATGTGATATGCATAAGATCATGCAACAAAATTCCAATGGTGATTATGTAATGTGTTTTTGGTTTTCGAAAGTATTGCACTATCACTATGCAAATCAGAAAGATCAGGTGCGTTTGTAAAAAATCAATCATGTGTCATATGTAAATCAAGTTTAAATTATGCATTCTATATGGCAATTAAACACAAATGCAAAATGCACTATACTACTCTTCTTCTGGTAATTCAAAAGTTCATGTGGTGTATAATAAAAGTCTATCAGACTTTAATAGTCAAGAAAGTGGATAATCTACTTTTTATGGTCGTGGAGGTAATCAATAAGCTAAAATTTCATCTCATTGCACCTTCTGTAGCTAGAAGGGACATATTATACAACGTTACTATTAGAAATTTGGACGAAAGCCAAATTTCAAGTCTCATAAAGCTTTTCTAAATGGTAATATAAAATTCCAAACTACAACACATAATTTAGTCGGAAATTTTGATGATAATGATAAAAGTAAAGAAATATCTAATCCTATTCGCTTTATCAACTTATTACACAATCTCAATATCAACATCTAAGTTGAGTTGCTTAAAAAATTACCAACCTTTGAAGTGAGTTTCTTAACAAATCTTCAGCAAAGCCATTGATAGACAAAAATCAAATATGCAATAGAGCTTCGCTCATGCAAGTATGCACGAATCTACAAGTAATATAGAGTGAAGAASAGTATTATCTCACAAGGATTGATGGTTCAAAAGCAATGGTTTAAATTCTCAATAAAATCAATTGTTGATTTGATAATTGTCACTAAGTGAATTAATCTAAATTTATCTAATCGATAAGGACATTAATGCATTACAACTAGCCACACAAAATATGATTAAGAGTCTTAGACATGAATTAGAGTTCAAAATCCTTGATGTACTAATGTCCATGAAGCAAATTCAGTGATATTACAGTAATAACATCGCCAGAGCTATGGCTTTAACAACATCAAAAACATAAATCGAGACATCTAATGATTTCACCCTTTTAGTTTGTTATTTTTTATTCCTATTTCACTAAGTTGTTCTACCCATCGGAGTTACTTAGCTTAGGGAACTCAAATAAATGTACTAGTCTCTAATGAATTTTACAAGCCGGCATAACTTTCTATCATGTCATTAACGGTGTGTCTTAAACTATTCAAAACTTGTATCTAGTCAAGTATTTCCACTACTATGATGCCTTTCGGTTATCAAGAAGCTCTCACAATGACCACTAATAGCTAAGAAACAATGATTATATAACAACAAATTCTGCTTGAATAATGTATTCATTAAGAGCAAACATTGGTCAAACCATTCAATATAACATGTAGTACATTAGTTCATCAAAATCTTAACTTCTAAGAAGTTAATTCATGCTCATAAATGTTAATTAATACATGGACATAGTGTTTAACATATGTAATCATAATAGAGAGTTGAGAAACAAATCCTAAGAAGGTTGATGAGGACTTATTGGTGAAGATTCTTTTAGGTTATTCTTTTTCTTCCTTAAGTTCCAAGCTTTTCTCTCTTCTGACTTCCTATTTCTCCCTTAGTTTTTTCTGCGGCTACTGTTGTGCAGATTTTTCAGAGTGCACRACAACTTCCTGTTTATATCATGCTTCTCTTGGACGCTTAGGAAACAAGATACCAAAAAGTATAACACTTGTTATCTTATTTTTGGTCAATGGGAACCAGTTGCATAACCATTTTATGCTTTCTATTTTAGCTCCTCAGACTTTTCACTATGCATGGGCCCACTTTACTTTTGGTTGACTTAGCATTAAACTCCATCTGCTTCATTGTTCTAGTCCTTCATTTTTGCAGCATTACTGTAACAATGACCAAATCTTGGGCTTCTCCAAGCTACTTTATTAACTTACATTCTAAATCATATGTAGAATCAATTTCCTATTAAAGAAGGCATTTAACATCAATAAAAGATCATTAATTGCATAATCACAAATTAGCACAAACAAAGTCACATAAAGGATTTTAGACAATGTTCAAGGTAAAATAGTATAAAATAGTGCTTTAACACATAAACATGGTGAAAATATGCAAATAATTAGTAGCAAATTTCATAAGTTTCCACTCACATCAGCTATCACCACCTCCTTACAACTCTATATCATCTCGTGTTTCTAGTCATCTGGCGTGACCTCATCAAGCCCGAATCCTCCGTAAACTCCATTTGCTAAGCAAGCCACCGTATTYATCGGAAAATTTCAATGATCATAGTGAAGTTTCAGGTRAAACTCATGTTTCTCATAATGGCGGTTGGATYATTAAGTCTGGTGCTACTGATCACATTATGTGTAAGTTTGATGCTTTTCATTCTTCATATCCAATCTCTAACGTGTCCGTTCATTTACCTAACTATTGTTTGGTATTTGTTTATCATAGATGGACTACGATCCTTTATTCATTCTTGATATTGCGTCATGCTTCATATATACTTTCATTTTCCAGTGAACCTTATCTCTATCATGTTATTGATTAGCACTAATCCTTGTTCCTTGACATTTACGGCTCGTCTTCGCATTCTTAAGGATACAACCCACAAGAGGATGATTGGTATAGTTGAAGTATCTCATGCAATGTATCAATTCAGTCTTCCTTCCAGTTTTCAGAAGTATCATTTAACTGTTTACACATTCTGCTGCTTATTCCTTCAATTCCTCTTTTTCCTTTGGCATTATTGGATAGGACATTTATTTGATAAATACTTTTATTTACGCAAGAATAAATTTTTGGCTATTAGCTTACCAACTCATTGTAATTGTGAGATTTGTCCTTTAGCTAAATAGGGAAAAAAAATGTTTTATTCAATTAGTACTTATGTTCCTTGTCTACATTTGATCTCATAAATGTGGATTATTGGGGGACATACAAGACACCTACTATTCATGGTCGCCAATATTTCTTAGATTACTCACGGTATTCTTAGATTGTTCTCATTAAATACGAGGCTGATTACAAAACACTGTTGCAAAATTATGCACTATGGCAAACATAAAATTATAAACAAGTCAAATGCATTAGATCTGATAGTAGTTTAGCATTTCAGATGCTAGATTTCTAGAGTAGGTTTGGCATTTGGCATCAAAGGTCTTGCGTTGAATGTCCTCAATAAAATGGTCTAGTAGATAAAAAGCATCAACATCTTTTTAATATAGCAAGAGGTTTAAAATTTCATTGTCAGATTCAGGGTTACTTCATTCTTTATGCTCCATTCTTAATTAATCTGCCGCCTAGTTCACCTTTTCATCATCCCCTTATGTTTTACCTTGTAATCTCATGTTCTTTTTTGAAGATCAACATATAGGCTGTCCAAACTTCCCGCATATTTACAAGACTATATTTGTTCATTTACTATCACTTTCCCTCATTCTTTACATCACACTTACACACAAAATCGATTAGCACATTGTTATAGTGATGTGGGTGAAAATTCATTAATTTTACCAGTATTTATGTRTCTATTTTCACCCTYTTCAATAGATTAAAGCACAAGTTGGTGCTATTTTGCCTTAAATATTATCTAAATTCAATTAAGTAATTTTATTATTACTTATGAAATTGTAGTATTCATGAACTTTTATTGAAGAAAATTACATTAGTTTGTAGGGAAGCCTTTCTACATGTGAATTAGAATGTTATTTGATAAAGAATTTGAAGGAGTCCATATACTGGTCATTGGTACTAACATTATGTTGGAGCAAAGAAGCATTTGCAACAAGGAGAATGAGACGTTTGAATTAAGAATTAGTAAAGAAGGATATGGTCCTACCATAAAGAAATATCTCAATAGCAAAAAAAAAAAGAAGTAAAAAGGTAAAAAGGATAAGTAGGTTCATTGATAAATGATATCTTTGACAAGTGTCATATGCTTTTTAGTTACTTTTTTAACCAAAGCATCTAGAAGAAGCTTTTTACATAAAGAATGAAGGTGGACTTTCAGAATTCATTCAAGATTAACGAGAGGCAGCCCCACGAAAGATATTTGGTGAGAAGAGGAGAGAGAAATAAAGCATAGGAGGAAGGAAGCTTGGAATACTCAAGGAAGAAGAAGAAGTATCCAAAATGACTTTATTTTAGAGCTTCATCAACACATCATTTGTTATTATATTTCAAAATTTGAACTATTTGTTTTTTTTTTTTTTACTTTTAAAAGCATAAACTAACTTTTTTTAAGTTAGGGCTTTGATAAACTAATGTGCTAAATACTCTATTAGATGTTTTGAGTAAGGTTTGCTCTTCATTACTGTTCTATTCAAGTGTACTTATGGTTGTGCAATCCCTATTTCCTTACCATTAATGGTATTGTGATAGCTATTTGAACCCAAAGAGGAGATAAATCAATGAAAATCTTGAATAAATATGAATTTTAGATATTTTAAGACATATCATTAATAAACACTATACACATATATGTTTAACTTATAAAATCGATAGAGACTTGAACATTTAGCTATTTAACTCATATATGTTTAAATCATTTCGTGTGAAGCTCGCCTTGATCTTTTAGCAATTAGATAACTTTAGTATGTTAAGGCTATACGTAACTTAAACGAATTGATTATTTGAAGATATTTTCACCCATTTCTAAAATCACCACCATCAGATTTTCCAAAAACTTATTTGTTCATCAAGTGAATGTGATTGAATAGAGGATGTATAATGCTTCCCTATTCTGGTTTTTCATCTTCCAACTCTGCAAATTCAGTGTACAAACTTAAATATTCCCGATATGGTTTGGATTGAAACAAGCTGACAATTGAATGCCAAGGTTACTCCAATTTTATTACATCTTGGCTTCACTTAATCCAAATAATATTACAATGTTTTTTTAATGCAAAAAAAAAAAAAATTCTTTCACTGCCTTACTTGTTTATAAAGATGACATTATTGTAGCAGTGATCATATGGAATCTATTGCTGCCGTTAAACAGTACTTGGAAGATTTAGCGAAGTATGCTATGGAACTTTTGACTGAACATGGATTTTGCCATATGAACCGTCTTCTGCTCCGATGCCTGCCTCTACTCGCCTTTCCAATATGCCTCTACTCCATGTTAGTCTGCAACATGGCTGCCTCTACTCATCTTCCCCTCTTATCTCCAATTCTCCATTCCTATGATAATCAAGCAGCCATCTACATCTCCACATATCCTAAATTCAGTGAGCGTACCAAGCACATTGAATTGATCTTTCATTTTGTCCATGACAAATTTCAATCCAGCCTCAAACCACTTCTAATTTCTTCTTCCTCTCAATTAGTTGATACCTTCATTAAATCTACTCCTTATTTTCTTGTCTCAATACCCTTCCTTGTCAAAGCATTTTTCCTCGTCTAGATTGTGGGGGAGGAGGATAGGCTTTAAAGATGATATTGTTAATCCAACAAATAACATAAATCAAGCCAAGTATGTCAAGAAATTACTCAAAAGGTTTGATATGGAGAATTCAAAGGAGTTCGGCACTCCTACTAGTGCAACCTTGAAGCTTGACAAAAATGAGAACGATAAGGGGTTGATGAAACTAAATAAATAGATATTATTAGTAATTCATTATATTTGACAACTAGTAGGTTGGACATTATGTTTACAATAGACTTATATGCCCATTTTCATTCTTGCTTTTGTGTACCGTTAAACATTTTTTGAGGTACATTTATTGAAACTTATGATTAGAAATTATAATACCTAGATGTAATACCTTTAATTTAATTAATTATTTGACTGTCGTATGATTTTAAATCATACCAGAGACATCACATCCAGCCCTCCATTCAAAGTCACCTTAATCCATTCAAAACATTATATTGTGTATCATATATTATACATTATAAGCTTCAAACAATTGGATTGTGTTATAAAATATACATTTCCCTTTTATTTTAAGGAAACAAACTTTGGATACAAATAAAACTAATACAATCACATAAGCGACTTATGGTAACCAGGACTTACATTTCCTGCAAAAGATGAATGGATCATTACCAAATCAATTGTGGACAGTGCCAAAGCCACATGACCCCAAAAAAAATTTAAAATTCAACTGCTGTACCCATTGAAATTTTAAAATGTGATCTCCGAGATTAATAATATATAACTTGAACTCCAAAAATTATTTACCCCTTCAAAATTAATTTTGCTAACTGGCTGGAGCTTGACAAATATGCATAACCATCAATGCTGAGCCAGAATATGGTAATATATCCTCCTTTTTGTAGATTTTGTTAAGTAATAAAGATACCAGTCCAAATGCAGCTCCAATTTGCAAAAATCAGGAAGCACTAAGAAGAAATTTCAGATAATCCAAGACTCAGACATAAGCAAAAGCATCACCAAAGTCCTCTTTGTAATGTACGATTTGGCACGGTCCAAGGGGATGACACGGTTATAAAACCTCTTACACCAGTATCTCCTTTCATTCACAGCTAAACCACTTTCCCCCTTTCATTGCAGGGTGCAATGTAGGGAAATCCCTGGTTACAAAATCACATCCCTGCCAGGAGCCTTTCTTGGCAGCCCAGTTATAGAATCACCACCCCATCAAAGGCCATTCGTGGCTGTATAGATTCTGCCTTTTTTATATGGATCTAAAGAGCTCAGCCTACTCCTCATGCTACCACTAGAAAGCATAGGTGATGGGCTGAAGACGTTCTTATAGAACACATTTTAAAGGAATGAGACAGAGACTAGATGCACAAGTTTCTGCGATGATCTCAATGCTAGAATATCTGACCTTGCCGGCCTAGAAGCAGATTAGGGAGCATCAGAGTCAAATTCCGTGCCTGCATTGGGCACGAAGGTACCACAACCCTAACCGGAATCCTCCAAAACGGAAGCAGCAGAAAAATAGATGTAATTGCCCCTCCAACTTTTAACAGCAGAATCAGATCTTCCCATAACCACCAATTCGAAGTCCATTTCCTTTGGAAAAATAATCAGCTTGCTCTTTTTGCAGGAGAATTTCAGAGGGTAGCAGGACAAGAGAAAGACGGATCAGAGAAGGTTGGGAGCCTTTAGCAATTCCATGACATCTGAGATGTGTCCATCACAGAAGGATTTTGTTTAAGCAAACCCAGGATATAATACAGTGGTGGTAAGATCTGATCCAATAAATGATATAGCCTTCTGCATCTGGTTGCAGGACTTTTACTGAAAATTTCTTCCTCATGATTTCTTGAATCAATTATGTAGAATTAGGAACGCCTGATCATCGATCAAGAGAAACCCAAGATCACCTTCTGTGGGTTCAGAGTTTCCAAGCAACGGCCTTTTGACTCTGAAGATGAGGGAGATCTTTGCTTGGCAGATCAAAATCGTTACTTTCCCGGTACTTGTCTGATGGAATAGGACTTTGCTTCTTGAAATCTAATTGTCACAGAAGAAAAGAATTGCTCCCACCATCCTTTCCAAAGTCAAAGAAAACATTGACCACCTTAGTCTCGACAGAAGCTTTTTGTTGCTGAACCTCAAGAATTTCTTCTCCCCTCCGGTAAGATCATCGGCTTGTCAGAGCAGCTTGCCTGCATAATTTTAGAACTAACTTATATCAASACACCAATGTCACTAAAATAGACATCCAAAAACAGAACAGAAGTTCTKATGCRTTATTTGATAAAGAGAAGACTGAAATAAATTTCTCACCTTAGGCAAGCATATCTCTGTTTCTGGTGTCTTTGCCTCTTCAGTATCTGTAGTTAGGATAGAACCTACAACTTCAGAGTTCAACTTCTTTCCAACAGTTGTACCCTGGAAAGGAGGAGCAGATGCCCTGAGCTCGAACTTCTTAGAATTTGTAATAGGTTTATTCGGGACGTTTCCTGGAAACTGTGAGGTATAATCAATGCCCTTAGGAGAGCTGAACAGCAGGGAAGCGTTTGGATGAGCAAATGAAGATGGGAGATAAAGATTTTCACTTGCAGAATAGAGGACATTCTTGCTGTTTTGCTGATCTGTGTTCTGGTATTGAAACAGGTTAGGTAAAGTTGGAGGACTCAATACAGGATCACAGGAAAATTTGCAGTGCAGATGCCACCRGGCATAATGCAAGCACTGAATTTGACTCTCGTAATCCCCAATCAGGTTGGCAACGTGAGATATTCTAGTGTTGAGGTTCATCGCAGAAACTTGTGTATCCAGTCTCTGCCCCATCCCATTCCTGTGAAATGTATTTGCAAAGAATGTCTTCAGCCCATCACCTACGCTCTCCGCTGGTAGCATGAGAATCTCTCTTGAGCTTTTGACATCTATAGCGAAAAGCAAATTTTATACAGTTGGAGTTGCCTGGTGGGAAACCCATAACGAAAAGCAGGTCCAACAATCAGAAGAGAGATGATAATTGTAATCTTATGAATGAAAGAGACATGCTAATAGTATTTTTACTTTTGGCTAGACCTAATATAGCACTGAGATGATAAGTCCTGAAATCTTATATTTTCATATTTTATTTTCTTTCTAGTGCAGAAATCCTTTGCAAAGCAGCTACTCAGTGCACTAGCCCTACAAACAAACATTAACAACTACTCCTCTCCGTATCCTAATCGTTTATGTGGAAAATCACAACAATATATGATTAAATGTTTCCATTTTCCCCACTAGCAAATTTCAGGGGAAAAAGAAAACTGCGCACCTTCTCAACTTAAATAGACCATAAGCATTGAATATTTTCCAATTGAAACCAAATTAAACNATATATATTCTACTTTAGCTGCTCYAGACTGACACTAGGATAAGGATTCGACTATTTATCCAGAATTTTATTCCAAAGAATGGGATTCTATAGAAGAACTTTAACAAGGCCCTATCCAAATTACATTTCTGTTACCTATATAGAAATTGATATTCAAATAATAATATGGACCTATGCATTTAATGCCCCTTCTCTAGAGTTACTTCAGTCTGACCTGACCTACTAACCAAAATTTGTATGCATTAAATTTGAAATTATCCTTAATTCGCCAACATGCCGACACATGGAGCTGCTTAATTAGCTTTATAAAACGCAACTTGAAAATTAACAAAGATGTTTTGTAACTTGAGTGTCACGAGCAATCTAAATATTCGAGACATCAAAAGCATAAAAAAAAGAAACAATAATTCTACTTTAGCTGTCAATTGCCTTTAAGCAAGAAGCCAAAAGTTCGCAAAGGCCTCTCAGAATGCAACTCAAMACTGAGAAAATGAGTCATCCATTAGATAGCATTCCTGTTGAAACAAAATAGRAAACCAACTGCCACATTTCACTGTTCAACTCTAGCACAAAATTCTGGGATACCACTATACATTGTACAAAACGAATGGAATGGGCAGATTGTACTAGACTCTGATATACATGCTTGAGAATGAATAAGAGTTCAGCTGATTATTTTTATATGCCAGCTAGAGTCCAGCAATAATCTGAACATGAGTTCAAAGTCTTAGCATGAAATGTATAATAGTGAACGACTACTTTAAGAATGATGCTGTTTTTTACATGCTGTAATCATCAGGCTAACCTTAAAAAGCCAATATGACATAGCACAGGCACAATGCCTATTAGGCCTACACCAAGGGACAAGTTTAGAGAGTACAAAGTGCTAAAGAGCCAGTTCAGTAGTTTACCCAATCTACACAAACAGATAAATAAAACACGGGAATAAAAATTTATTGCATAAAAGGAACTGCAAATTGGAAATCAAGGGATAAATGGAAACTGCATTCTAATTAAACATCTCTTTAAGACATGCATCATTGGATCAAGGCCACTTAAAAGAAACATGATTGGAATAGAAATGGAGATATATAACTTCACTAGTAAACATACAGGAATGATTTAATTATTGCAAATTACTGTCAAGGACTTACAAACAAAATCTTTTTGGTTACCAAATAAAAGGATTGTAGTTACCTTTTAGGTTGTCATTGGCACTCAAGCATAAACCTAAAAACATTTAAATGTTGCTATTTTAAACACTTTTGTTCCATGCACAACCTCTAATCACTATTACAGGGTGATGTATGCAATAAAATAGAGTGGACATCGAAGGTATGCCACTTTCTAAAA
>MEJB01000021.1:6808617-6921538 GCA_001752375.1 Rhazya stricta | reverse complement strand
AAACATTAAGAATTCACCAAAGCAGCAGAAGTGGCTAAATGGAATAACACTAGATAACAGGATCTCCTAGCAGGCTTGCTGTCTTCTTTAAGCTATTAAATTGGACAAAAAACGAGAGATTAGGAGCATCTGACCTCAAARGTGTTAAATTACATTTAGACAGAAAGAGAGCGAGCTAAGTACTTAAATTACAACAAATACCTTACTAAAAGCATCCCATTATCTCCTCTTTCTTCGTCTCCATAACATTGTCAACTTGCTTTGATTTCTCTCGACTTCATTGACGATATTAATGTGCTCATGAGTTTGCAATGCCATTGTTTTGTAGCGTCTGTGGATGAGTTCGAAAATTGAATTTCTCTGCTGAAACCCGAAAACAAACGATGCATTTCTTGGAAATAGGAACGAACGTGAAAATCAACAACCAAAAGTCAAGAGGAAGATAACAATGAATGCGAAGAGACTGAAATATTGCTGAACATTGATGCAGATTTTAGGTTAGTTTTGATGCTATTATATTTCTCATATAAGGTYGAGCTTATTAACTTTGGTCCTTGACGGTCTATAGCTCAAATCTTATTTTCTTCTTCAAATTTCAATTTTTCCATTACTTTCGGAAGCATCCGTTAATAAGTATTGTGTTTTACATTTTGAATTATGGATGTCTATTTTCGTTTTATATATATATATATGTTGGTTAATTTTTAACTTTTTAAAAATTAAGGTTTAGTAAAATCGATTTTTTATTTATATTCACGTCCTRCTCGTTATCAATCGATGAAATTAGAGAYACTGAACTTGACTTGACTAGTACGAAGTATAATTAATRTCATTATAGAAAGYCCGTGGTTGACAGGCATAAATTTATCCAATAGAAATAAAATTTTCAAATTTAAACAAAAAATGCTTTACTATGAATGCCAGAAGTTGGTCAACTTACTTCTTCATAGATAAATTACTTATTAGTGTAGTGGTGTATTTCAGAGAAATAGTGTTACCRGCATGTAAGTGCATATATAAAATATTTCTCATAACTTGAAGTTTTTTTGTAAATTTTAATGTGGTATCGGAGGTTTCTGTTTCGAACTCTCCAATTCGCGATAATGTTATTTTTGTTGCTYATTGAAGTCAAAATYGTTGTGCAAAAGCCATCGATTCTCTCTTCTCAAATTTTACTACCTTCATCTAGCGAGATCCCGTACTCTTATTATTTAGCCCCACTTGGATGGGCAAAATTATAAGTCCTAGAGCATAGCCATGAAAATGTTGTTAATTTTAGAAAATAAGTTGTACTTCATAGAAATGATTTTTRAATTCCAGATAAAAATCATAGAGACTATTGGGCGTGGTTCCAATGTAATAACATGATATTTTCATAGATTATCAACATCATTTGTTACTCAAAGTGTGATTTGAATTGACATTATACAGGAGATATAGATTAACCTAACTAAACGATTTTCAAATGGAGATAAATTTCACTTATCAGATCTTTTAGAAGAATTTTGTAGTATTATGAAATGTAATCTTTCGGTCAACGGGTATTTTACTAAACTTTAGAATGAAAGTTTAGTTTTACAGCCTATACCAGTTTATATGTGAGCCGAAGTACTCATATGATATGCATAAGATCATGCAACAAAATTCCAATGATGATTACGTAATGCATTTTTAGTTTTTTGAAAGTATTGCACTATCACTTTGCAAATCAGAAAGATCAGGTGCGTTTGTTAAAAATCAGTCCTGTGTCATATATAAATCAAGTTTAAATCATGCGTTCTATATGGCAATTTAGCACAATCGCAAAATGCACCATACTACCCTTCTTTTGGTAATTCAAAAGTTCATGTTGTGTATAATAAAAGTCTATCAGACTTTAATAGTCAAGAAAGAGGATAATCTACTTTTTTTGGTCGTGGAGGTAATCAATAAGCTAAAAATTCACCTTCTATAGCTAGAAGGGACATACTATACAACGTTAATATCAGAAATTTGGACGAAAGCCAAATTTCAAGGCTCATAGAGCTTTTCTAAATGGTAATATAAAATTCCAATCTACAACACATAATTTAGTGGGAAATTTTGATGATAATGATAGAAGTAAAGAAATATCTAATCCTATTCGCTTTATCAACTTATTACACAATCTCAATATCAACATCTAAGTTGACTTGCTTAAAATATTACCAACCTTTGAAGTGAGTTTCTTAACAAATCTTCAGCAAAGCCATTGATAGACAAAAATCACATATGCAATAGAGCTTCGCTCATGCAAGTATGCACGAATCTGTAAGTAATATAGGGTGAAGGAGAGTATTATCCCACAAGGATTGATGGTTCACAAGTAATGGTTTAAATTCTCAATAAAATCAATTGTTAATTTGATAATTGTCACTAAGTGAATTAATCTAAATTTATCTAATCAATAAGGATATTAATGTATTACAACTAGCCACACAAAATATGACTAAAGTCTTAGACATGAGTTAGAGTTCAAAATCCCTGACGTACTAATGTCCATGAAGCAAATTCAGCAATATTACAGCAATAACATTGCCAGAGCAATGGCTTAACAACATCAAGAACACAAATCGAGACATTCAATGACCTCATCCTTTCAGTTTGGAATGGCCTACCTAGATAAAGATTTCCTAGCAAGTCTTGCTATATTTTAGGCTATTAAATTGGACAAAAAGAAAGATTAGGAGCATCTGACCTAAAATGTGTTAAATTACATCTAGATAGAAAGAGAGTGCACTAAGTACTTAATAATTACGACAAATACCTTACTAAAAGCATCAGACTTTCTTCTCTTTCTTCATCTCCATAACATTGTCCACTTGCTTTGATTTCTCTCAACTTCATTGACAATATTAATGCGCTCATGAGATTGTAATCCCATTGTTTGTACGCGTCTGTGGATGAATTCCACAATTGAAATTCTTTGCTGAAACCCGAAAACAAATGATGCGAATTTCGAAAATAACGAGCATGAAAATCAACAACCAAAAGCCACGAGGAAGATAACTATGAACGTGAAGAGACTGAAATATTGTTGAACATTAGTTTTGATTTTGCTATTTCATATACTCCTTTGAAGCATCCATTCTATCTTCCCCAAATTAATTTTTCCATTTTTTTTTTTAAAGATGATTGTTCTATTAGTATTTGAAGCACCTTAGTTAACTTACTCGAAGAGATTAATTGTACTTTAGGTTAACACTTACCTTCTATTTACTTTCTTTGTAAAAATACTCATTATCAATTGACAGGATTTGTGAGGCAGTGTTCATGTTGAGTAAAATAGAATATGGTGAACCATAATTAATTTTATTAATGGTTTAACTTTAAATTTTATACATATTTTATAAATGTGCATTGTCTAAAATATTRGTTATTTATTTATTTTTGAGTTAAAGTTTTTATTATTTATCTATTTTTAAAAAAGTAATAATACTTATGACTGTCGCAAAGGGCTGCAAACATGCTATCACCCTCCTCTAATACAATTCTTCTCTACTACATCAATCAATAGCCTCATATGTATATATCTAAACTATTAAAATATGAGAGAAGAGATATTGGAAGGTTATGAATATATRTATTATGTTTTGATTAATGTTAGAGAATGTCCAACGCGAAATATAGTATGAGAGTATAATTGAAGATTTTCAGCCATCATGAACACATATACTTAAATAACATTATGGTTGTCATGATTTACAACCTCTCATCAAATTAAAAATTACAAATTCAAACAAATCATTTATTGTGAATGCAAACAGTTTGTCAAATTACTCCCTTTACTGGTAGCACAGTTCCTTTTCTTTTCTATACTTTTATAATACTAGTTTGGGATATTGGGATWATGTGTATTGTGCGTTATTTTGTATCACAATTTTTTGTATTGCTCTATAAATTGTGTCAACTAATATTAGATATTAAAGAAAAATAAAAATATATATCTCATCATTAGACGGATYCAATGTATATATATTTGCTATAAATTTTAATTTATTTTGTTAGCGTATTATTCTTGATAATTATTTATAAAATTATCTTTAGTTAATTTTCACTTATTTTAGAACTCTAATATGACAATTTTTTTCACACTTAAGGACAATATGATTACTACCTATTAATTCCTTTTATTTATTTTTTGTTATACATAATCTATTTAGTTATAATGAGATTACTGGCTATTGGTGTACTAAAATTGTCTAGCCGAATCGAGTATTCCGATCGTGCGAGTTAAACTTTTCAATATAAAGAGGCTTGAGCTCTGACTAGCTAGTCTATTGATCGACCGTTCAAATCCTTAGCAACCTCTTTTTTATTTGTGAAGTCCTTGAGTTAACTTAAGTAAACCMTAGGTAAAGTGTGCAACTCAATCGGCTAACAAGATATAACTAGGGTTAAGACAAATTATAAACAGCTAAGCAAAGAGAAATKGACAAATTTCAATTGAAAAACTCAACATAACTAACAAAAGAAAGCTTTCAAGATAAAGATGAATAAACTAATTTGGGTAGAATTGARAAAAGAAAGCTTTTAATAACCTATATGAATACCTAAAATCAATAGCAAAGACAAACTTATAATATGGKTAAAGAATTAGGTAAATATGTAAATTGCAAGTTAAGTAAAGCAACAATTCAGCTAAATCTAAGAAAACTACAATTATGTAAAGCAAGAAAGAGAGCTAGACAAATAAACCAATTTAATGAAACTACACTAATGAAAATAGTAAGAAAACATATTAAAGAGCTCAAACGACTTGAAAAATGATGAAATAATAACTTCAAACTTTAATAAAATGCAAGAAAAACAAAAAAATACCTAGATAGATAGCTAAAATAAAAAATTTGAAAATAAGCAAAAAAAATTCTCATAAAGCTAAGGTAAATATTGCTAAAACATAACTTAAAAGATGAAAGTGAAGATAATATATTTGATTTCTAAATTGATGGAGGTGTGTTTATCTTCTTTCATATTCTCTTGTTTATATTTAAATAAAATGTTCTTGTTGATTTGGGGCCGAAGGAAGCTGAAATCATTAGTCCATTTTTCAAATTTTGCACGTCCTTCTCAGCCCACGTCCCCTTTCTTTAGCTAGCAGGTAGCACGTGTTCGGGCTTTTCGGCTAGGTGGTCCTATCCGGTTCAGTCGATAGTCGATTCGGCTATTGCGTCTGTCYTTTTGGCTATTCTTCCTCACTCGATGGCTGCTCCARGACTTTGCATGACCCCTYGGTTTTTAGCCGTTTGATTCTTTAGCTATGCACCTTCTTGAAGTCATTTTGCTGTGTTAGTRGTTGCTCATTCCTTAACTTGCATCGGCTATTTGTGGGTGTAAAAAGTGACAATTACAAGTCCTGCAATTGTAAGGGCAATATCGCCAATAATATGTTTGTACGCATTTTCAGATCTCATGATTTTTTTCTGATATATGTTTACATTTAGAAACATTTGTAGAAAAGTATATCCATCAAAATCAACATAATTCTAAAAGTTCAAGAGATAATGAACTAATAATCATATTGAATGCGTTATTTTTCATACTCATTCTCATGTTCTTCGATAAAAAATAATATATCTATTTGAGAAATTGTTATTGTTAATACTATTAAAATATGAAATACATATCAAGCAAACACTTCTATAATCATATTTCATATTTTAAATTAAATAAATTAAATAAGATTATTATTGATTATTTTTTTAATATGATAAGAAGATAAAATTATCTAAAAAAATTTTCATTAAATTCTGATATTTTAATATAATATAAATATATTTTAATCATATAAAATGCACGTTAAAGGCACTGCTCGATATATCTTCGTTTTATAAGGCTAAAATGCTGCTATATATAATAAGTACACTAAACAGTATTTTTTTAAAAATACTTTTACTAAATGAAAAATAGTTACCAATATAAACTGTCAAAAAAGGAAAAAAGAAAAAAAAAAGGACATTAAGGTCAGGAAACAGTCTAATAGAGACCTCTCCCAATTTCCGGCCACTTTCCCGCCATGTTATCCTTTTCTGTTAAACCGCCCCSTCTAATCCCCTTCACCGGCTTCCCTATAACTCTAAACCCTTTATCAAGAATCTGCAAATCCCAGTACCAAACTGAAAGGGGCATTCAATTCGATGTTGGTGATACATTCTTCCGGCACGAGAGTGCTACCGGCCGCGACCTCGGGGTGCTCTCTGCTGCCCTTTACAYGCAAGAAACTGGGAGTCTCCGAGTCCTGGACGCCATGTGCGGTTGCGGAATTCGGTCACTTAGGTATTTGGCGGAGGCCAAGGCCGATTTTGTGTTGGCAAATGATGCAAATGACAATTGCAGGAGGATTGTTATGGGGAACTTGTCTCGGGTATCGAGTGAGTCTGGTGAGGACAGAAGATGGGAGGTGATGCATTCTGATGCCGCCAGAGTCATGACGGAGTGTTATTTGCAAAGGGACTTTTTTGACCTCATTGATGTTGACTCGTTTGGCAGTGATTCCAGTTTCTTAAGGGCTGCTCTTTGTGCTGTTAAATTGGGCGGCCTGTTGTATATTACTTCTACTGATGGGTACAGTTCAGGCGGTCACCGTCCTCAACAGTATGTCTTATCCATATACTCATGGTTATTTGTTTTCCTCTTAATGAGTGATCGTATCAAGAGTTGCAGGGTAGAAAAAATTGAGACTTGTATGCAGAAGAAGTTTTATGTATTATGCAACTATCAGAAAAACTCCRATCCTCTCCTTTTGAGTTCGAAAGAAATAGAATATTAGAATATAAGAATATTGTCTTTTACATTCTCTGAGGGCTGCTTATATTCCAGAGGTTGAAATGCCATCATGAAGCGAGCTAGGTCTGAAAATGTATGAGCATTCCAGTTATGCCATTAAGTTCTTTAGACAGCAACAGGTTTAATTCCATATGGAATAGTGTGGACAAATGAAAATGGACATCTCCAGAAAGCTTGTCAGAAAAATAATACTGCATCCCTCCAGAATTGATCCAATAAATCCACATTCTTCCTACTGTAGAGCAGTGGATTTGCTCTTTCCTGGAGTTGAAAATCATCCATTCACTTTCTGCTGTAACAGTCACTCTTTCAGTTAACTCTAGGGCAATATATTTTGATTTTGAAACATGATGTTTTCCAGAAGTTGCTGGTAAGCAACTTTATACGGATGTTTGGACAATTGAAAAAACAGTGACTGTCAAAATACCAATCCAAACAGCTAGTRAAGTTGTAACATAACTATTGCTCTAGAAACAATAGAGCAGCTATAAAGGTACTTTACATAATGGATCGTTTATGTGGGTAATTTTGTAACTATTACTGCTTTTAGTTCTCTAGCAGCATATGGAGCATATGTCCGGCCAATGCCATTTTCCAACGAGATTGGTCTACGGATGCTTATAGGGGGTGCTGTTAGGGAGGCTTCGGTGCTTGGCRACCATGTTAAGCCACTCTTCTCCTACTACTCATATCATGGTCCTGTTTTCAGAGTAATGCTTCAAATCAGACGTGGAAAGCTGCCCGACTGCAGGTATCAGTATTATGATATTCACTGAGAAGACTTTTTTCAGTTTTACATCTAGGTCATTGCATGGCTTCTGCTGCTTGTCACAGCAACTATAGCTTCATCAGCTACTGCATTCAGTGTGGAAATTCTCGAACGTTTTCCTGGGATCAACTTGCTGATATCAGATGCAGTTGCAATTCAGAAGTATGTAATCAGTGCTTGGTCTTCTGGATAATCATATTCCTTGAATTCTTTAATCAATATTCATGCTGCTTTTTAAATAGTTAAGGTATTGCTGGGCTTTGTCCCCCTTTTTCATTGTCCATTTATTCTTTTTTCCCTTTTTGTTTTTGAGGGGGYTGTGGTTGGGGATGATAAAAAGCATAAAATTTTGTCAAGATCATTAATCAGAGCATATCTTATAGGTACCTTATCAACCTGACCCTAGCAAAAGCCATGAGGGAATGTGTACTTCCATTTAGTAGAAATCTGATGACACCTTAGGGTATTTAACTCGTGTACCTCCTCATAGAACTAAGTTACCAAAAAAAAAAAAAAAAAAAAAAAAAAAAAAAAAAAGGATACATTATTTCTCTGGTTTGTACAAGAACTTTCTTAGCAATTACTCCTTTCTCTTACTAAATATGTAAAGCACTTGCTCCATTAAGTCTTCATCTCGTGAAGTTTGTTTCAAGGGAGACACGAAATGATTGAATATCTATTCACCCTGAATTGTCCTAAATGTCAGAATTTGTATCTTGTTGAATTACATATGTTTCACTTTGAAATCTTCATGGTGGAACCTGCTAAATTCTGTCAATTCATTTCAGGTTCCCGGCACAATTGTTGTTTCAGGGCCCGTCTGGACTGGACCTCTTCATAATGCATCTCATCTTGCAAGTATGCTCACTTTGGCCGAGCAGTGGGGGTGGACAAGCAATGGCAACGGAAATTTTTTTGAAAAGCTGATAAAGCAGATGATTGATGAAAGTGACCCTAAGCTGCCATCTGGTTACATCAAGTTGGATGAGGTTTTCTCCAGAATCATCCTAATGGCCTCTTAATTTCAGGATGTCATGCTCTCATATCATGTGATAAATTTGATTTTTTTTTTTTTTTTTTTCCTTGTTATGGTTTCAATCTTGATCTTCTAGTTGTCACTTTTACAGATAGCAAGTCGTGCTAAACTTAATTCTCCTCCTCTTGGGATCATTATGAGTGCCCTACAGAAGGTATGCTTTTCTGTTTAATTTATTGAAGGCAGTTATCCTTTTCATTTGGGTATGTACAAAGTTACTTATCACCTTTCATTGGAATACATAGCTGCATAGTAGACTGGTTATTGCAATTTATCAAATTACAAAATGGTATATGTTTTTAAATATTTTTCATAAGCTGATAGCTGAAGGATACATCTGATGTTTGAGAAATCACAATTTGATTGACACATGAGCCTTAAAAGAGTAAATAACTGCACATGTGATTCCATTTACAGGAGGGATATGCTGTTAGTAGGTCACACATTGCCTCCAATGCCATTAAGACCAACTGTCTCATGGCAGAATGTGTAAAGATTGTTAAGCAGATCCAACAGTGTTCATTAACATGACCTAAGCTTCAAAGTTGTATCCGACGACCATGCACAGAAAATGATCACTTGGTGGTCCACAATAGAAAGAAATAGAAAAACTGTACTCCCAAGTGTGATGTGAAAGCAGGACCAGACAAGTTGGCATCCTTATGAAACACATGTTATGGCCTACTCAGAGAAGAAAAATTGGAAAGTTCAGGCAAAATTGGAAAGTTCAGGCGAAGTCAGGTTTTTCTATTGTTGAAATTTACCTTGCGGTAACCAAGATCATTCCCCTTGATCCAGTTTATAAAATGGTGAATCAGCCCAACATTCATCAAGCTTAATGACTATCAGAATATGCTTTTTCTGCAGCGGTTGTCGAGCGCAGTTCTGTTTTGAACTTGCTAGTTAACATAAGCTGACCCTGGAAGTGCCAGTTCACCTCGGAAGGATCTGCTATCTGTAGTAGATAAATTAGTGTTATTACATGTTTTGCAATTTAGACATAAGTGACCATATTTGAGCTGTAAAGGTGAATTAGGATCCACATAATGTCAATGGAAATGAACCTGTTTACAGTGGTTGGTGAACCGAATGTGTGCAACACGATTGTCGTAGATCAGGCTCATGAAATTGTTAAATTGCTTGCAGCTCTCAGTTAAATTAATATTATTGCCAAAAACCGTAAATCAAGAAAAAGCCAAAACAGAACATGCGCAAAGTTTTGTAGCACAAGCCAAGAAACTTGAAAAGATGCGTCTGGGTAATATCTTCCTCAAAGTTACAGAAAATTTTGGTTGAATAAAGCTATTCATTTATTGAGCATCCAGCACTGATACATATCAGTCGACAGACCACATCCACAAAATTAAACATCCTGCAAGTAACACGTTATAGACTCTCTATAATTGTAAAACTGAGTGCACCATTTAATCCATCCAGTTCAGCAGCCACTCCTCATGGGCTCTCTTTCTCGTAAACCTCGCCTGCATATTTCCAGTTCATGACGTGCCATATATTCTTGAGGTAATCTGGCCTCACATTCTTGTACTGCATTATATGAATGCAATGGATGTTCTTTAGTATTAAAAAAAACAAAATCTTCAATCCGAGTAAACAAGTACAGACAGCAATGGATTCTCTATACAATATATAACAAAGAAGCAATACACTACAACTTACAAACATGTTCCTGATTGAACCAATTCATGCCTCATGGCTTGCTATATAAGGAAATATTTTCAGACAATAGTACATTACACCTTTAACTGTGTGATTGAGTGAGTTCTCGAACATTAATAAATAAATCAGTAAATTAAGGAGGAAGAATTCCAGGCAATAGCTATTAGCCTTCCAGCGTTAAAAACTATCATACTCACCAGTCCAACAGACATAGCATTCCGACATCTCCTCCAAAATATTACGAAGATGAACAAGGGAAAAATATATGGGCTTTTATGGCAACTGAGAAGTTACCTGTAAATAGTATGCATGTTCCCACACATCAATGCCAAGCAAAGGAACCAAATTGGGTCCTTTAGTAACCAGTGGATCCTGCAACAAAAAGAAGTCCTATAAGCATACAACATTGAAGCATGAATATGAATATGAGCATAGAGTTTTGATACTCGTAGCTTTTACATCTTTCATCATGAAGCAGCTCAACATAATTTAGAAGTATAGAACAAATTCCATAAATATTCATGCTCATATCAAAGGACACATTTCCTGGGCAAGAAAGGGAACAGCCAGGCAATCCGTATTCAATAGGAAATCATGGCTACCCTATACAGATACAAGAAAAGTTTCACAAAAGTAAGAAGACATTTGAAAATTGCACTACTACCTACCACCCTTCACTAATTCAAAATTGCATCGATATCCAAACCCACGCGCCAAAGAGAAGGGAAAAAAGGAACTGCTTTTCTTTTCTTTTCTTTTTCTTTTTTTTTTTGGGTGGGGGTGTGGAAGAAAACAAAGAAGGAATTGATTCTGAGGGAAGCCACGGATAGCTGCATGAATTGAACTCATGCAATGAAGCAACTGGCTCCAAAACTGTAACAACTCGAAAGCCTACTGCAAAATAACCTACATAGCTTTTCAAATGAACTTCAGAGTACATTAGAACTGACACAGGTCAAACCTATCATGTTAAATTGGATGGAATAAGCAGCACTTCATAAAACAAAGTCAGGAACAAATAGAAGAAAAAAATATCAACTTTTGGATATCAAACTCAACGGTGCTCCAAATCCTCAACCATCAAAAGCTTATCAATACATAAAATAAATATTTTACCTGATTTGCTGTACTTTCAACTACAAGACGCTTCATCTCTTTGTCCATACCAAGCCACTACCAAGGACGAAGAATGTTTTTGAGAAACTACAAAATTGGGCATGACTAAAGCCCCTTTAAAAGAATTAGTAGCCTGTAGCAAGTTAAACTAATTAAAATCCAGTAAAGAGGCTATCTAACTTACCACCCATCCAGATCCCTGTAAAGCAGCACCTTCAGCATTCATCTTTTTTATCAATCCCTCCAAAGAACCAAAATGCATGTCAATAGCCCAGCCCAGAGAACCCTTTGGAGGCTCACCACCACTTTCCTGCAGTGATATTGCACCAATTGTTAGGCACATGAAAATGACAAGTAGGAGAAGAAAAGTAAGGCAGTCCAGTGTAAGTAAAACCTACACGAACAGGGGCAAGATTCTTCCAGAAAATTGAGTGATTGATGTGACCTGATCAAACTACAGTCTGAGTCAAATGTGAAGATAAATTTAATCTGCCAGCACAATAGTTGCAAGACATTGCAGCAAAAAAGGGATAGGTGGCAGCATAAAAGCAGATCACTGAAAAATATACAGAAACCATACATATGCCTGCTTAGAAGTTTTGCAGTACCAAGCAGACTCTTCAGTTGTTAATTGATTTGGTTAACAACTCCTTTTAGTCACTTGGCACCTATTCATATGAACGAGATTTCTTGTTATTTATCCACAAAGAGGTCACTAGTAAGCACTTTTTGAAGAGTAAAGAAGTTCATCTTATGAAGTTCTTAATATAATGCAATCTGATTATCACCAGAGAAAGTCGACAGGCTGCTACATTCTAGAATTTATTAAATTATGAAGACAGTGGAAGATATTACGTTGTCATGCTTTACAATTGGCACTACAATGAATTCTCCATCGTTCTATTTCTTTGTTTAACCAAACTGACTATTCTCTAGTACATTAATTAACGGCAGCAACTGGACTTTCAAGACATATAACAAGCATGGAATACATTAATTCACTATAAACAGATCAAAAGGTGTTTTATACAACTGCCTTCCAAATACTATCAGTAAGACTACCTATATACACTACAAGAGTATCACTTGCCACTTCCACACATGCAATAACTAACTACAAATAGAGAATTCAATTCTCCTGACACCCACAAAATTCGAGCAATTAATCAGAAACCAAAGGACATCAGATAAASAAAGAATCTAACCAAGCATTACAGAACACAAGGACAGGACACAGTGAAAGAGAATTCGAACGAACCTCCGCCATTAAACTTGATGGCACTCTGCAATTTGACAACAGTAGGAGCATCGCCCTTGTTAACTGCTTCATCGAGCTGCTCAAGAGCCTTATTGTAGTTGGTGACGTAAGTCTGGTGGTGCTTCTGGTGGTGGAGCTCCATAATATCTCCGCTGATAAACGGCTCCAGCGCTCCATAATCGTAGGGAAGATCGGGGAGAGTGAAGGTCTGCAAACCACGTAGCTGCTGTCGGAACCCTATCGAACTGCCTAGAGCTTTCCCGGTGAGGAGGGTTCGGAATGCCATGACGAAGCTCGTGAAAATAGCAAAAAGTGAGGTAGTGAACGACGGTGGAGCAAAATCAGTGTGCAGACGACTTTAGATTTTAGGTTGTAAGTATCACCTTCTGACATGTGGCTGATGCAATTTTATGTTAAGTCRCTTAAGTTTGAAATATTATCAGAAGAAGCTTTGAAATGTTTTGGGCTTGAGGGGTGATGTGAMTACCATTTATTAAAAACCACACCAAGAGAACTTGGACTTGGCAAAACAGTAAATGGGCCATTAATCCACAATTTAGTTTTCACTGATTTTAAATAAAATCTCATTTGTTTAACTTTTCTAAAAGAAATATATAATTATTACTTCAATTAAAATATTATTTATTTAGATTTTTCATGAAAAAAATCAGAATTTTACAGTTAACTTTTCTTGACCAAAAATATCAGAATTTTTTATCTATCTTTCTTCAATTCCTCATATCCAAAACACTATTAATCGTTATTTTTATCTATTCTTCACTAAAGAAAAATCTAACTATTTAAACATCATTTTCATGAATTATTCGTACCCATCACGATCTAATCACTGCATTTGTTACCCTATAAACATCTTTTCAAACAATCTAAAAGAGTAGTGATCTTTTACCATAAGTGAGAATGAAGAAGAAGAATTATATTTTTATCTCGCAGAAATTAGCCGACGCAACATTTTATCACTTCCCTTACAGATCTTCCCGTCGAGCTTCTCAAGAATAGAAGCACTGCCTCTTGTTAACTGCCTCATCGAGCTTCTCAAAAGTCTTATGCAGGATTGTTCTTCTAAACTTATAATTAACAATTTATTACTTTTTACTTTACATTCTATTAAGCAAAAAGTTAAAAATTATTAATTTTTAATAATTGAATAGCTTTTAGTTGTCAGTAAATTTTTTTCATTATAAAAAATCAATTTTGAAAAATATAAAAGATAACGTATTTTCATAATTTTAAAAATTCGAAAATAGAAAAGGTCTGAAAACAACAAAGAGAACGGGGGGCCTTAAATGCTTAACAGACCGCCTTCCTTCCATGTTAAAGCATTTTTAATGCAAGGTTGTTAAGATTTTTAAAAAATTGATTCAGAAATGTTAAATGTCAATAAGAGTTCTGATTAATTGATTGGAAAAGAAAAAATAAGAAAAAAAATCTTATTATACATACAATGTCCACTTTTTATTTCGTTTTGATTTTTTTTTTTTTTGAGATGTTAATCACAGAGATGGAGCACAATATCAAAGGACGCCTCTGGCCAAGGCGAGGTAAGCTGAAATGTAAATTGCAAACTCAAGTACAGTACCAACATATCATCACTTTTTTTTCTTTGAAAATTTTCTCGAGATATAATCATCTTCTTTCAACTTAACAACGAGAGTAAGAGAGATTGATTAGAAGTCATCAAGAACTTAACCAATAATGACATTTTATAGATTAAACAAAAAGGGTCAGGGAGTTAGACAAATCATTTTTAGATCTCAATTTCACAAAAATCAAACGTCAATGATGTCCTTTCACTTTAGGTCGAGGAGAGACATTCTAAYTAAAAGTATTCGTATAACTCGATGTATTATCACRTTTTAAGATTTTTTCTCACGTAAATCAGTTATATTACAATGACAAAATGTAAATGCTCATTCCACCTTAGGCTAAGGCGAGACAAGCTAAAGGGCGCACGAGCATCATCAGCCAAAACAAAAAGGAAAAGGGGGGGAAAAAAAAAAAGTCGAAAGACTTCTTTCCCTGAACAAAACAATCTGCCCTTCATAATCGCTTGAAAAAAAAAAACACATATATAATTGAGGATCGTTTTTATCATTTTACTCCTATTAAATTAATGTTTAACTCAACAAATTGTGTAAAAATTCCTAATTATTTGGTATTAACCGAGCCACAAGAGGAATAATTAGCAAAATTCCACTATATCCGCACTAAGGCATTTGTTCTGGTTTCGAAGTCCAACGCACAAAGCTCAGTATTCATAGAAGTTTCCTGCTAATACTTCCAGAGTAGATTGGCATAAGCCTAAGACCAATTAGTGTCCAATGCCAAAGATGACAATGACAGCATGAAAGTATTAAGGTTGCCCTTTAATACAATCTATCTAAGCACAAATGCATAATCAATCAATACTAAGATTTTTAAATCTCTGTCTCCTTTGTTTCATTTAATGCAGCTTATTACCACCATTCATTTGATTTACATGTCATATTTGACAAATTATCTTGTTTCAAAATACTTATTACATTATAAAATCGAAAAAGTATTTATTAATTTTTCTCAATTTACTATTAACTGATGTTGTTATAAAACTAAAAGTCATAAATGTCTCGAGTGAAAATGAAAAGATTAAATTTTATAATGTATTCCTAATTATTTTCACAAATTTTCAAATGATATGTAAATAGTATTAGCGATAAAGTCATATTAAATGAATATTAAAATTGAAACTTTCTTTTATTTTTTTATATTGAAATGTGCACGGGAACACTTATCTAAGAGCATAAAAAATTAAATATTTAAAATACTTATTAAAGAACGAAAGAAATAGTGTTAAATATTTTATTTCCTAAATAAAGTAAGTGCTTATAAACTTGATTTATATTTAYAATTTGAACAATTACTCTTCGAAAAGAATATTAAGTTTTAACATATGTCGTGGGACATAAAATTCAATTGATTTATAGACTATTCGATACATTTAACTTTGTTTTTCAATAAAACTCAACGAATAATTTTATTTTTATATTATATTACTGTTTGTAATAGTCTTAACACAATGTAATATTATTTTATAAAAGTAATCGCCAATACTTTGTTCGAACACAAAGCCAAACGAATCAAGGATCCGCCAATTAGCTGCATTCTACATGTAAGAGGATGTTGTCCGTCCTATTGAAAATTCTTTGATAATCTCAATTAGGGCTCGCACTTCACATGCGACTCCTCCGACTAGCCTAATGCAGGATAAACCTCACTTCACGGCTTTGGTACCCGATAAACGTGCTTTGCAGAGAGTCAGCAATGCATAGCATACAAAGATAATCATTTTTTTGGGTGCACGTTTCATGATGAAAGACCAATAAGAAGATCGGATCTCGTTAGCTTAAGGTTACTTTTTGGATTTCAGCACCAGCTGTTAGACAGTTGAAGTTTTGGAAATGCACGTTTCGGCGTCTCTACGTGCATACACTTTTTTGAATTCCTATGAGTTCTTCTATGAGAATACTCATTTGCATCTGCACCCCCGGGGTGGACCAGCGCGGTCACACTAGCCACTACTGTATAATCCTAAGCTACATTCCCTACAACTCCGGCTCCTTACGGGGAGAGTTCCCTTATCCCAGAAGGATCTAAACACTTGCTGTATTTCTGTAACAAGGGATTAAGATGTGATCAGATCTTTATCCTCAAAGCCACTATGGTAACAAGGGAAAACAGTTAATAGAAGAGGGATGATTCTACGCCTCTAAGTCTTCATGCATATTGAGGACAGAGGAACTCTGGATTTATGCTTATGTCACATGGTAAACAAGCAAAATGAGAGTAGGGTACACGGACATAGGACAAATTAATTTGGCTTAAATAGAAGATAACAACAACATAAGCTCACTTTCAAACCTCGACGCATCTGCACAACTAGAAGAGACTAGATATTATTAATCACTTCTTTCCATTTTTCCCAATTCGGGTGTGGGATGAGAGCTCATTAGCAACGTTCATTACTCTTTTTTTCCCATGTCATCTAGTCCATCAGAACAGAAACAGTAAACGTGGAAAACAGCATCTAGCCTTTTCACAGTCAGATCTTTCTGCTCATACAGAATACTTTTGCATTTAATCCATTGATAAATAGTGTGAAAAGAATGTCTTGTTAAGCTGCCTCTGAAATTTTTTCTCTTCTTCATTATAGCCCCCTTATACCAGCAAACAACAGCTATACCAAATAAAAATTTGTTGGTATCAACTCTAAGAGTTAGTGTCTCTGTATTAAATACAATGTGATGCTGTTCTAATCAATAAATCAAGGTTCAATAACAATATGTCAAGAAGAGGAGGTAAATTTACGAAACTTCCCCCTCTTTACCAAGAAGTTGTGAGAATTTTTACAATCAAATGAGGCCATACATGACGGTTTGAACTCTATACTTTCTACTATCTTATCTTCCATATTTCCTCAGAAGTAATAGGCAAATAATATCAAAGAAAATTTTCAAAGAAATAGACTCTTCTGAGTACTTCATCGACATGTTTCTTAAGTGATAGCAAAAGTAACTGATTTTTCACAACCTAACATAGTTCAGGGACTATGACATCAGGGAAAGTTTTAAGAAATTAAAGAAGAAAAAGACTACAAGCAGTGGGACAGGTTCTTTCAAACTCTAGAGAAAGGCCCATGCTAACCAGTTCAGCATCTAAAAAGTGAGTTCCAAGCTTCAACTATGAGTCTATGGCAACAGATAGCCTTCCAGAAGAAAAGTTCTCCATACCTACCGGTTCCTATGTGTCTAATTAGTTTCTGTTGTTTAAAATTCTTAAATATCCTATTGCAGCGAACAAATCATTCTATGTAGCAGCAGTGTAATCATTGCAACTATATGCTAAAACCAAGAGCAAGGTAAGGAGTTATTATAACAAAATGAAGAGATAGTAGGCTACTTTTGACTGTTAAGACATCATATCATCTTTTTCCTTTTTCCGCTTGGGTTATAAGTAATTCTCATGGAACAAATATAATTGCCACTGGAGTACGCTAACGGGCAATCTTTGTATTAGATAAAAATATATCAAGTCCAAAGGAGAAATGCAAGAACAAATAATATACTATTTTGCTTCCAAATTGAATGTCCACATTTCCTTTTTGTATTGTTCCAAAAGAATGGACACTCTCATAGAATAAACACACTTTTCAATTTAAATTTCCACAGTAAACCCCACTTAAATAGAAACGGTTAGATATGGTCCCATTATGTTTTCTTTAAGGGTAAGGTGGTTAAATGCAAAATGGTCAAATCCTCTCCTAAATCGTTGTGTTAAGTCAATTACAAAATTCTATTAGGATTGTTAGTATCTAATAGGATATCTAGCATATTATTGTGATAGCCAACTCATTCTTCTCATTTGTTTTACTGGATCCAAAATTGCAATCTGAAAGTAAAACAATACATGTTAGGATCAATTTCTAATCAGTCGATCTTAGATTAATATGTTTCTCAGTTTAGTTTATAACACTAAATCACGAAATGATGGATTCTGTTCATGCTATTGTCATCTAAGGGTTCTGAGGATGCCTAGATTGCCCATGGTATTGCCATATCATTCTAAAATGCATTAACTTACTCCCTTCATCCAAAATTAGATGTTATTTTTAACAAATTTCTAGTGGTTTTCTCAAGCTCTAAAATTTCTTGGCCATTATCCACAAGTACAGAAAATAGAATAATACAAACAAAAAGGAGGGTGAAAAGCATGCACGGAGAAGGAAGGAAGCTGGCACACTCATAAATGACTACTGAGTAAGAGATCCAAAGAAGCAACTCAAGGCTTTTAGATTTAAGCTGAAATCCCCATCTAGAAGTTACTTCTGAAAAAGAAATACCTATTCTTTTATATGTAAATCTCAAATGTGGAGAAATCAAAGCCTTGTTCTCTTTGTTGTTTTCAAGCCATTTTCTGTTTTGAGTTTTTCAAAACACTCAAGACATGTTTACTTACCCATTTTACAACAGGCATTTTGGAAAACAAGAAAAAAAATTGTATATAAAATAAAAAATAAGAAAAAGTTGTTTTGCGTGTTTTCAATTAAAACAAGTGTAAAAATCCAAAACAAGGAAAACAAGTAAATTTGTTTACAATTCAAAAAATAAAATGAAATTAATGAAAAATAAATAAACAGAAAATGGAAAAAATAAAATAAAATAAAAACATTTCCAAAAATTTATTCGAAACTTTAAAAATAAAATTTTCAAATTTTAAAAATATAATAAATGATAAACAAAAATAGAATTGGTCAACCCCAGCGGGGTAGTCGTACCCAGTGTCACCTTGTTTAGTTTTGCCCGATCCTGAGTTCGTTGAAATTTTTCAATTTTTTTAGAATAAAAAAATTTTAAGCTACAAAATCACATTTTCAGAAAAAAGAATCACAGTTTTAGATAAATAAAAAATATTACTAACCTTTATTTTTGCCAGAGAGAATTTGGAGGAGAGAAATTTATTTAAAAAAATAATCAAATTTCCCTTTGTACAAGGGTATTTGATATTTTCAATAATAAAATTTATTGCATAAAATATTATAAAATAATTTTCTAAAAAACCAAAATAAACAAGTTTATCAATTTTCTGTTTTCAAAAACAATTTTTCAAAATGAACAAAAAGAAAGCATTTTCAAAAACTTACAAAATGCTTAAAACTCAAAACACCAAAGAGAATGCACCCTAAGCTTCAGCAACCACAACCCAGGACTATCAGGGTGATGACCTAGGAAATCCCAATAGTATAGGAGGTCTGTCATTAATTMCTTTATTCAATATTAACAGGTTATGCTTGTAAGAAATCATGCAAAGAACAACAGATCAAACACATGGAATCAAATAAAAAGATCYACGAGAATCATCAAAATCAATGAAAAAACATTCTAAGTACTATGCCCTGTTAGGTCGGAAATGAAATTCTGCAAACCTGATGTTGCYTGAACTATTGCAGTTTCATTACAACTATTATTGTTAATTTAAATCTCTAACTGAACTAATGATGCAAGCCTATTCAAAATTTCGGTCATCTTAGGTATCACCTTTATTTATTTCCTTCTATAGATTCCAAAACCTAAATTAGCTCACAMAGTATATGGTACTGCACATAATTTTGACATTTTTAAAAATCTATTCATATGGTACAAAGGCYATTGCACATTACATTCTACTATGCAGCAAAGGTTAAAAGATTCATGTCCTATATACTGGGCTCTCAGAGCAATGAAAATTTGAAGCAAAGAGCCACATGATAGAGCCATCGAGACATCTACATATATTTTTGTTTACTCATCATGTTAAGCTTCCAAATTTCTTCCTAAAATATCATATATGAATTAACAGCACAAGCCCCACACGTCTTTGGTCATTTAAGACTTTTACTTCATTATTCTCCTTTAATGGATGCCAGATCAGAAATTCACTTGCATGTAACTCAATTAAGGAATGTATTTATTCTTCAGGGTGGTTGTATGCTAGACCACTGATGCCCCAGTCAAAAAGAAGCACAAGAGGTATGGTGTAAAAAGATTCTTCGGTTACATCTTTGGGCTCTAAAATAAATAACACACGAGTTTATATTTGCCCACGCTAAAGCCATTTTCTGAATATATAGTCACTTTTGCTGAAGATATAAAGATCCACTCGTGCACTCATCATGTTTCTCGAGACTGGGGTAACTGGTCTTTAATTGATCAATTAACCATTTCRTGCTTCAGTTTGATTCAATTTACAGTTGCGGTATTTCATGATTCTTTTCGTCTAATTTCAGAGGTTTGGTGCAGGTGGGGCAGAAGTTGGRATTGCTGAGCAAGATCATTTTTCCAGTACTTATTACAAGCTTACTCATGTATCCAAAGTCCATCATCTCTATGCTCTTCCTGGGACATCTTGGGGATACTGAATTAGCTGGGGGCTCATTAGCCCTTGGCTTTGCAAACATTACTGGTTATTCTGTTCTCAAGGGACTAGCAGTTGGAATGGAGCCAATATGTCATCAAGCCTATGGTGCAAAAAGATGGGATATTCTTACTCAAACCTATAGGAGGACTCTTACTCTCCTATTATTTGCAGCTCTTCCCATCTCCCTATTGTGGTTAAACATGGAAAGGATACTTGCATGGCTAGGTCAAGATCCGAACATCACATCCATAGCTAAGATTTATATCACATACTCAATACCTGATTTGGTAGCTCAGGCCCACTTACATCCCTTAAAAACATTTTTAAGGACTCAAAACATTAACAAACCCCTTACTCTATCAGTAACATGTGCCATGATTTTTCATTTCCCAATCAGCTACCTCCTCGTTGTTTATTTAGATTTGGGGGTCAGAGGAGTAGCCCTAGCCTCAGCTTGGAATTCTTTAAACATAAATATGGGGCTGCTACTGTACCTTCTCCTATCAAAGAGATCAGTGAGAKCATGGGATGGTGCCACAACAAGCACATGCTTCAAAACCTGGCAACCATTGCTGGCTCTTGCAGGGCCAAGTGTAATGTCAGTGTGCTTGGAGTGGTGGTGGTATGAGATTATGATATTACTTTGTGGTCTACTGGGCAATCCGGAGGCAAATGTGGCTGCAATGGGGATTCTAATACAAATGACTAGCTTGCTATATGTATTTCCCTCTTCTTTGKGCTCAGGCTTATCTACACTAGTTGGTCATGCATTAGGGGCTAATCAACCAGGTTCTGCACAACGAACAACTACCATTGGCTTGATTTTGGCAGTTTTATGGGGAGCTCTGGCTTTTGCCTGCACCATTGCTGTAAGAAATGTTTGGGGAAAACTGTACACAGGCAGGTCCCAAATTGTTAGTTTGACTTCAACTGCACTTCCTATATTAGGATTTTGTGAATTGGGGAATTGCATCCAGACAGCTGCATGTGGAATTCTGATAGGCTCTGCACGGCCTATGATGGGTTGTTCTATAAACTTCATATCCTTCTACCTAATTGGTTTGCCAGTTGCATTGATAGTGGGCTTCAAATATAAACTGAGTTTTATGGGATTCTGGATAGGGCTTGCTGCAGCACAAGTTTCGTGTAGCTGTTTGATGGTATGCACTCTGGCTCGTACTAACTGGACGCACCAAGCTAAGAGGGCCAACATACTATCCCAAGGTACAGAAGGATGTAATGATGAATTGGAGACCAATCTACTAAGCTGATGGCTCTCAACTACTGACCTTGGCATGTTGAAAATAAATCAGGGAGGAAAAGTTAATACTTCATGGATTTGGCAAACGACATGCTTCAAGGCCTAGGTGTACCAACTTCAACCTRAATAAAATTATGGATACAAGATCATATATGAACTTATTTGTTGGATACTTTTGGTCCAAAAATGAGCAGAAAGATGCTATCTATTATGAGTCAATCATCAGCTCAACTGATCTTTAAGTTTCGGTGCATATGTGAAAATTTTCTTGGGCAATATATTAAGAGATGTCGTATAGTAAGATAACAATCATTATCTATCTTTCAAGAAAGAATGGAGAGATAAATAAGAGGGAACAACACTTCTTCTAATCTAGAAACAACTTCTACTTTAGAACAGATTCAGCATTTCTCACATCTTCAAGAAGAAGAACTCTTATTTTCACAAGAGAAAGAATGAAGTGAAAGGGGTGGAATCAAGTAATACAGAAGTGAAGCATTGGATACTAAGGAACTGCTTCTAAAATCTGAATATGTTTAAGAATTACAGCATTCATTTGTAACAGAACAATTACAGAGATTACCAAGATTACATATTTCGTATTTATGAAAATGAGCATATCTATTTCTCAAAATTAAGAGAAAATCAACGGTATGCATTCCTCGGAAGAAAATAGCATTGGCATGTCAGATTTATATACCGAAGAGCAATATCAAGCAGATTTCTTTTGTTACTCACATGTGCTTATATTGCAGAGGAAGTTTTGGTTATTGCCTCACCACTTGTAGTGCTTTTACATCAACTTCCCATATTGCACACCGCTCCATTACAGTTGTYTAGATAATTACCAAGAAAGCAGGAAGCTTCAAGCATGCAGGTTCTTGTCAGATTTCCTRAGGGCAGCATTTGGAACAACAATATCATTTGAAGCCACAGCACCATTTTCCTTAAGTATTAGAGGGTCGGCTTCACCTTGCTTAATCTGAACGAAAATAGACCATTTCAATCTTCATAAGGAGATTTGCAGAAATAATGACTCCCAAACCCCTGACCCCAGGTCAAAACCCAAAAGAAAAAGAAAATGTAAGAAAAGGAGAAACTTATATTGACATTTCACATTTGAAAATGCAAACAGATGCCCAAGAATAGATCTCGCATTATTCAGTACCTGAGGTAGCATTGATGCTTCAGGCATTTTCTTCTGACTCTCAGGAGTACAATAATAAGAATACAGAACCATTCCAACTAGAGCAATCATAATTCCAATAATGTTCCTCCAACTAAAGGGATCATGTAGCAAAACATAACCAAATGCCAGTACAAGGCAAGTTTTCAGATGCCCAAGAACTTGATATGTGACTGGAGACGTTTTCCCAATTACCAAGAATGTGCTAAAATTAACAGAGACAGAGATCAGGCAGGAGAGGACAATAAAAGCCTACAATGATGATAAAAGGAGTAGCGTTACAAAATTAAATTCATGGCAGAAAAAAAAAGACTGTACTGCTCAAGAAATCTAAACTCATACATACCAGCACTTCTGGTGTATACTTGAATGCAAATACATTATGACTGGTTAGAAACCGATCCAGAAATGGACCAGATATGAACAAGGTTATTGCTTGATATGGGCAAGATTGATACAGAAGCTGGGTAGATGAAACCTTATATTTCTTCTGGATTGTATTGGTCATCTGAAAGAAGCTGATTAAGATGGTAAACAACCAATATACATCAAAAGAAAGTCATGACCTTATTGGCCTGACATTAATTGCTTTCAAATGAAGTGCTTGGGGACAGGGAAGGGGAACCTCATAAACTGATATAATCAAATGCTAAACCTAAAAGTCTATGCTATCTGCAGATATCCAAATCAGAGAAGTCTTCAAGAACATCGAAACTGATACCATTTAACTTRGAAGKCAAATTTCGTGTTTTGTATACCATGATTTCTAGATTGGCTAGCGAAAGAACTTTTTATTTTTGGCATTGTATCTATGTATAGACATATAATGGGGCTAAAGAGTTGGCCAACCATATTTCTTGTCCATATTCATAAACAACCAATCCAAAGAAACATTCTCCTTGATTTTTTTGACTTCCTTTCTAGAAGATCTTGCAATGTTCCACTGATCATGGATCCCGAGGCAAACAATGAGGGCCTAGCAGTCGGAGAAAAGTTTTTGCTTGTCCAAAACTAACTTCTACAAATTAAAAACTTAATATATAATTAAAAAAAAAAGAGATAATTAGACTGTTTGAATGTTCATGCTTGTGGAACCCATATGCTTTAGTTGAAGAGTTCTACAGAGAAAAGCTGAAAATTTTATTCATTGCAAGAGCACCAGATTAATATATATAATTTTTATTAAAAAAACTATCTATTAAAGTATTTGGATTCAGAAACTCTAGCTAAGGCACTCAGCTTGATTGGTACCACATGTTTCCCATGAGTATTCATGGATTTGGTTCAGTAACATATGCCAGAACTTTAATGAATAAATGRAATTGAACCATATAAGAAGGATACAATTTGTGCAATGCARGTTGTGACAACRGCCAGGAGRGATAAGACAGAGCCCAGAAAATTCAGCTGCAGATCAGTAACAGTTGCAATCCCAACACCCAGGAGGAGAATGGAAAGAGAAAACTGAATGCTCCGGCTGCAACAGAAGCAAGCAGAGAAAAACCAAAGAAATTTCAATAGAGGACTACGCAAGAATCTACATAACCTCTTGACATGAAATAAATACAGTCATTGAAAAATGGAAAGTTCTAAAAGTGTAGAGAAGCAAAAAAATCATGCATATTGAATTAGGAAGTAACATATAGTGTCTACGAAAAGAGAAAGATCATCATGCCAAATCGAACTTATATCGACAAGAATCCAGTKGGAGATAATCAAGAAGGAAAAGAACAATCGATATATTATTCATCTAGACCTATACAATTAAAAGCGTTGTGAAACTCCTTGCACTATGGATCACAAAAGTGTTTCCTCCCATGGTTTCTAGTAGCACAGCTCCTTGATTTATCAAAAGGATGGCTACAGCTGAGAGCAGACAAAGTACGACAATAAGGAACACTCAGTGGATTTGGGAGTAGAGTTACTCTTTACAGATTCAGAGAGTTAATAAAGGAAAAACCAATATTCAAATTCTAGAGGTGGCAATACAGAAAAGAGCCCCTGTTACCTATTAGAYCAACTATTTCCAATAGTTCATACTAAGATTGAAGTTATGAAACGTTCTTCGCAATTGAACTTTTGACTTCCCAGCTTAAAAAAGTATATAATGTACTAAAGCTGACCTGAATCTCTTGCTCAGGAAGAGGGTCTCCAATAGTACAGTGCAAGGGATGATTGCCAACTTTGTCATCTATGCCAAAAAGTTGTAAAACCTCAGTTGAAAAACTCCACCAAGCAGATATTTGGATTCATTAGCAAAAATAGAACTCAATAAAGATTCTGATGATATATTCTACCTGATAGAAACCAACAGAATTGAAACCCAGGCTAAGGTTTAGTAATCCAATTGAAGTCCCATTCAGAATACCAAATCCTATTACAGTTCGGGGATCAAAAGGTTTGTGTTCAAACAACTTCATCCATAATGCAACATGAAGAGAACAGAATGTGACGAGTAAATGCCAACTTGTCAGAGTTGTAGCTGCATGAGAAAATTGAGAGAATGTTGAGTAATACATTCTTTTTCTTCTTCCGTCGTCATAATATTTCATAGCACTTACAAAAGAAAATTGATTATAAACCAATTTGCAACTGCAAATAAAATGGGAAATATATACTTTAAATATGTGTTACATGTGAAATTGTAAACTAAGGCAAACAAATTATCTAACAGAATATCCACAAAAGGGTTTCTTAGTTGGATATAAATGTAGTGCTTTATTGCTKACTACAAGGAAATAAGGAACAAAATAGCAAAGAAAAGAATCAGACGGGAGAAGGGATTATAATTGAAAAGAGAGGTAAAGAAATAAAAAAAGAAAGGCAATAGAGAGAAGTGAATTTCAAGCTATGGAGAAGAAGATGAAGCGGCTATAAGCATATGAGATCTACAAACTGTAACAATTCTGAACTTTTTTAAATTGTTATCACCTGCAACCTGCAGCAGATTGATCCTACGAATATTTCCATGAGAAAACAGTAACTAARGCAAATTCACTTTCCCAATTTTCCTTCTGAATATCCTCATCAGTAACCTAGTAAAGTGCAAAGGTAGCAAACAATTTATGATGACAAATATATAGGAGAAGAAGTTTTTTAACCCTCCAGAACTAGATCCATCTTGATTCATAAACAACTAGTAAAAAAACCATTACTTCCATTACCAGAAATGCTAATCAGCTACGGAAATAACATTTATTACCAAATAGCATTGGAGCGGTAAACAAAAGAACTTGAACTCTTTTCATTTCAGAAAGGTAACCAACAAGGGAAAATCACCATAAAGTTAGAATCTTCATATGCTATAAGAAAAGCATATCAAAATCTTCCCAATAAACAATCAACTGAATCCTCACTAGCAGAAGTCCGTGATAGTCCAACATAAACTGATAAGTTGCATTCAAACTAATATTTCTATTTCGACTTACCAAAATTGAAACCCAAAGTACTCATAAGTGCTTTATTGCAAATCACGATTGACACGGATGAAACCACCGACAGGCTCAAAGCCCCAACTGTCCCCAGCTGAAACCCCTTGTTCTCAGCCATTTTTCCACCTTCAATCTCTGCAATACTCAACAGACCAATTAGATCCAAAACAGCAACCCCCAATAAACTACCAGCAGAAAACAACAATTCAAACTCAAAATTCCAACCTTAACTTCACTTTAGCTTCAAAATACAGCAGCTTTCACAGTAGATCCAACCCCCCTATAGCAAAGGCACTTCTCTATACAAGTGAAGACACTATGTGCTTGAGCTTCACTAATGGCTACCCCTGAACTTGGAAAACTTCATTCCTTCGACTATATAAATAGATATAGACTCACTGTATACAACGTACATGTGTTTTTGGAAGTTGCGACGTGGTATAAGAATTAAGTAGTAGTAATTTAGGGCAAAAGGTTAGGCAGTCACTTTTAGCCAGTTCAACTACAGTTCGGTATTGGCGTGTAAATTCACCAACATATACGTATATATACAGCGTTTATTACATAGTATACATCTGTTAGACGAATCGGAGCAGGAAAAAAGAAAGAGAGAAGGGAGACGTGGTCGCATATTTTCCAGAGTGGAACGCGGGGTACGAACTGTTCAAAATATTTTAAGGGAAACAAAGGGGTATCGGGGACCCGCAATTTGGTACTGCAGGTCCGAAATTAAGCTATTCTTTTTATTCATATTTGTRCTAATCTTATCCATTACTATTTACTTTATCCTTTTTTAACTTAATCAAATCCTGTAAACTTTACTTTATATATATATATATGCTTTGCCGTACAGCCGCCTTGGCCGTACAGCAGATAAGAGAGAAATTCATAAGAAATATGGTTGTAGCTATAAATTGGACCAATTTAGGTTTTTTAGCGAGAAATTAAATTGACTTGATATTTTTATCCCTAAATAATAAATATGTGTAGATTACATGATAAAGCACTATCTGAATTTGCTAAATTCCGTCATTGAGTCGGTAAATAAGAACTTAAATAGTTGAACGAAAAAATAATACCAAAAAAAATTATGACTATTTATCATTAATTGAAAATAATTAAGTGATAAAATAATATAAAAAATTTTATAGTATCTATTATTAATCGTAAATCGTCCAATGACAAAAAAAAGCTAATTCTGCAACTTTTGAGTTGAGCTTTGGGTTGAGTTTGATATATTAGAATTTAACCTGTATATTTATTTAATTGGAACTTAAATTTAAACTCTAATCAATTCAAATTTAAATAAAATTTTATACTTATTCAAGATCACTCTGGAAATAATTTAATTAATTTATCCTTCTAATTTAACCTAGGAGCAATAAGGCCCTTCTTAAAAAGAAAAAAGAAAAAAGTGATAAGTGCCAAAATTGTGTAACGTGAAAAATTAGAAAGCTCCGTAACAAATGGCAGAAAATGAAATTGGCCGCTTAGCCGGTATACAGAAGACCTCAGCATTGGGGCCGCGACGACGTCGGTTGTCACTACTTTGGATATCGTGATTAGTTCGTTGAAGATTCTTCGAAATAATATTGTCGTCTTTCCTCGCAGTCAAAAACAGGCTTATTGCGATTGTCACATGCRTACGGTTCTCTGATTGTAACGTGATCAACTACTGATTTGTTCTTCCAATATTCTTAGAGATAATTAGAAACAATCACGCATTGACTGTATACGGTTTTGATGTGAAGGAAAATTACGAATTGTGCTGAACTGTGTCCGGTCTTTGATTCAACGCGCTCTTGCAATTGACTCAGGTTTAATTTTGTTCAGTTAAGCCCAATTCTAGGGTTTGAATTTGTMTGTAGTTACGAAATTTAGAATTACTGCTGTTTTTTATTGAATTGATTGTTGTCGCAGTGAACATTTTCGATGGACAGTCCGGAGGATCCATGCGATATACAGGCGAATGGAGATGGAAATGAAGGAACCGACTGTTCTCCGTCGACGAGCTCTTCATACAAATTGTTTGGTCGGCAGAACTCTGTTCACCAGATGATGGGCGGCGGTAAAGGTAACTGCCACTTCTCCTTTGACTTCTCTCGTATTTTTCCATTAAGCACAAAAGGTCATACATCTAAATTTGTTTTCATCTAAAATTTTACATGCTCGTTATATCTATATATATTTATGGATTCAGCCACTTAGGAAAAGTACACATATTTCACTAGCCTAGCTCAGATTATCTTAAGAATAAAAGGTGGTAGATGCTAGGSAAGGTGACATCCATCCATCAGTTACTTACTAAGGCTGGACTAGAATTCGATGAACTTCTCTGTTGAGTATCAGTTGTTATTATTGCAAGTTTAGAGAATCAAGTTGGTGACACTTCACTAGAATTTTATATTGAGAATGATTACTGTGTACTGCAGACGATGTGGAAAGATCATTCTTTTTTTATGATTTTACATGTACCAGAGTGTTTCATAATTCAGAATTTCTGTACAGTGCAACATTTGTAGCTCATTGGTGATTRTTTTGTTTCTGATGATGTCTAAAATTCTTGRTCATAAAGAGCATCCATTTCAGATTATTTGAATGAACAATGTTGTGCATTTATTKACCACGTCCTTTGAGATTTAAATCTAATACTAGTAYAGGGACTTGTCAAGTAAAAGGAAATTTTAGACCTTGCAAAGAAACTAGGAGCTACTGAAACAAGCTTTGTAGCTTTATATCCATTATCGAAAGCTCAATTATTTTATCATCATTGTTTTTGCCACTAATGATGCTTGTATCCATGCTGCAACATGTTCTTGTAAAAACATTCAGAAATTTTTTATCCATTATTTTAATTGATAGGACCAACTATTGCTGTTTCATCAGAAAAGGAAAAACTCCAACTATTACTGACGAGCCTTTTTGACATATGCACGTGGAGTGCATTCTATCTTTGCAGCCTCACTGCATATTAATTCTTGTTTTCTTCAGCTTTAGTTTCTCTAGATTTCCCCAACTGTTTCACTTTTATTGTAGCTGCTGACGTGATATTGTGGAGGCGGCAGCGTGACTCATGTGGCATAATTGTTGTTGCTACCGCTGCATGGTTCTTATTTGAGAGGTCAGGGTTATCTTTTTTATCAATTTGTTGCGATGTCTTGCTGATCTTAGTTGTGCTGTGGTTTCTTCGTGCCAATTATGCTGTTATTAGAAACAGGTATGATCTTATGTCCATCGATAAGTTACAGTTTCAAGTTTCTTGTTGTTCCCCTTGAAAATCAAATTAACCCTTCTTTTCTGCTTCTGACAGACATCTCAGATCGCTGCCTGAATTAGTTTTGTCAGAAGATATGGTCAATAGTGCTGCTGCATCCTTTCGTGCCAAAATAAATTCTCTGCTACTTATGGCCCATGATATTACTCTAGGCAAAGACTTCAAGCTCTTTTTCAAGGTTGGTAGTTTTGAAATCTAAAGTGACTAGAGAAGCATAACTAAAGGGTAGAGAAGCACAACTAAAGGGTAGAGATGCACAACTAAAGGTGTCAGTATTTGAGACTACAAATATTTTATTTTGTTCCAGTTCAGAACAAGATTAATTTGCTCACATGATTATAAAATAACTTGTGTGTGTATGTGTATGTAGATGGGAGACAGATATGATACAATCTCACTGCTAARGGTAAAGTATTGGTGGGAATAAAACAGAGGAATAATAATAGGAAATATCGTGTCTCTAACTTGTCTTAGAGAATCTAACCCTTAACATTTTTGCATCAATAAAGGCACTCAATGGCCATAATTCCATTTTAAGGCTGCAATTGTGAACTAGGGCTGGGACAACTTTGTATCTGATTTGTCATAAAGTTTATTAATACGATATGCATTTCCTACATACTTGCCGATGAATCAAGACTAATCTGGGTCTGTTTGGTGTAGACCCTTTGTTGCCTGCTTGATATATTATATTTGGGATCAGTTGTGTGCTTGGCTGTACCTTGGTGTTGTCTAATGAGGACTCTCCAACATGCAAACTTCTYTTCAAATTTTGCCAAGAAAATCATCTGTTGTTTGTAAAATTCCAGGCATGCACTCTTTTATCAATAGTGATGATAGTAACAACAGAAGTCATTCTTTCTGTGGGCACAGTTTTGGTACTTTTTGCAGGAACTCCTAGAACTTTCACWCTTCAATAGAACGTCTAGGATTAACGGATTTTCGTGTAATCTGCAGGTTGTGATTGCTTTGTGGATCTTATCTGTCATTGGTAGCTTAATTTCCTTTTATACACTGGCGTATATAGGTATAAAGCTTCATCCTTGATTATCAAACTTATTAAACTGATTCAATTAGCTTTCGCAAGGAATTTCTTCCCCCCACCCCCCCAAAAAAAAAAAAAAAAGGAAAAAGAAAAAGAAAGAAAAAGAAAAAAGACACTCTTCTTCCCCTCACTATTATTAGTAGGCTTGCATGTGTTGCTCTTAGTTGTTTTTACGGAGAACCTCATAAAATGGTACTTGCTGCAGGATAGCATTCCATAGATATTTGATAAACTTGAAATATATTTCAGAAAATTTTAAGATTGATTGATCAATAGAAGAACCTATGCTGTTTCGCGATGGAGGAGGGGGAGTTTCCGGAAGGAGCCAACATTAGAATGGTCTCATTGTGGATCTTAGTTCTGGCAACACTAGTCTGTTTGGATTGGATTTAAGATTTGAGATTTAATTGTTGATGGTTTGATGGATGTAACGATCATAACTCTAACAAGCAGTGGCATTTAAACTAGATTAGAGTATATTTTTGCGAGTCTCTCTTGTAATGTTTTTCTCGATCTGTTGGCAGGAACCATTATTTTCATTACAGTTCCGGCTTTATACAGTAAATTTGAAGGCCAAGTCGATTGGTGCGCTAGAATGATCCATCGGAAACTCTCAAGGCACTATAGAATAGTGGATGAGAATGTTATTAGTAGATTTCCTCGGAATTTATCAAGGAACAAAGATTTATAGGACTTGCTCAGCCATTCAATATAAATGCATTGCATGGACCGTTGGCAGCAGGATTTACTCCGTGGAGAAGAAAAAGAAAGGAAGAAAGAAACTCTGCTTGGTCAGGTCARAAAAACGCCAGATCTTTGTGGAAGTCTGGCCAAGCCTTGTGTAGCATTTTAACTTTCATATTCCATCTAACCCTAATCCGTTTTACCCTTTTCCCCTTTGAGGATATTAATCATCATTTCAGCGTCAACAAAGATAACTTTGTCCGGAAATTCATCTTCGTACTTCAAAGTGGCAATTCTGTTTGGTACGCGTTCAAAACCTTCAGATTGGTTTAATTGTTAGTTAGCAGCATACTTTTATTTTCACTCTAAATTAAATTTCTTTAAAAAAAAAAAAAAAAAACATGCTTAAACTAGGATGAATGGTTTGAACAATACAGTGGCACGCCCCAGGAAAGTGTAGCAATAGTGGCAAGATTTAGCTTGATATCATAATTTGGACAATGTCTGATGGATATTGTAGCTCATTACCATGAATATAAGATGTCCATACACAAAGTGATCATCTATGTAAGAAATACTTATTCATTTTGCATCCAGAAGTGGAACTTAGCTTCTCTGAACAACACTGGAGCTTGACATCATAGTTTGCCTTGATAGAAAGCAAACGATAGTGTAGATTCTGAAGCAGCAGTAATCATCAATCTCTGAACAATTCTCTGGATTTATTCAGCCAAGCGTCATAAATCTCATCTGAAAACAAAACGAAGTGCACCTGAAAAGACATTGAAAAACYTGAATTGCATTAAATTCTGAAACAGCTYGATCCGCGGTCAGTCCATTTTACCAAGTTACGACCTTGGTTACAAGTAAGCATATGACATTATTCATCTGAATGCAATTTTGCATACTTAAAGATGCCCAGGAATGAAATATTAAATGAGGAAACATTGAGGTCGGGACAAGCTTAAGTTGCTGTTAATAAGTGGAAATTAGAGCAATTTGTGTAGATGGAGTTGTTCTCTCTAGTTTGTAATTTAGTTCCGACTCACCCAACCAGCTATAATTGGATGCTTCTCTCCCCCACTCTGCGCACTCTATTTTTGCAGTTCTCGGGATAGCATACTGTCATTTTTATTTCTCAATTATCCTTCCCATGCAATGAATGGACGAAGTCCAAACAATTGTACAACAGAGATCAAACCAGGTAGAGTCAAGTCCAAAAAACTAACAGAAGATGCAAAAATCTGAGGGCAGGAATACCTCTTTGAGATCATTTCCAAATTCCCTAACTGTAGATAAGGCCACAGTTGCAGCTTCATTGTAAGGATATCTGAAGGATAATATTTTATAGATGTCAGAGTCTTATCTAATAGTGTAATACCTCAGCATTATAAACTCATGCGTAGAAAATTAAATAGTGAACCTCCCTTTCTTTCCCTCTCTTCGAAGTTTATCATAAAATTATGAACTCTAGAGAGCAAAAAGATGACTTTGTATTGGAATACTTATTGCTTTTATCAAAAAATGTGCAGCCACAGCTGGGGAATTTTTCTTTTTTTTTTTTTTTTTTTTTTTGGGGGGGGGGGTGGGCCAGGGTGGGTGGCATTGGGAGGGAGGGGGTGTTTGGAGGCAGTTTGTTAAGAGGATTCAAATGATGCCATACCCATAGACTCCGCATGAAATGGCAGGAAATGCAACATACTCAATATTGTTCTCTCTGGCAACACGTAGACTATTTCTGCAACTCCAGTCAGTCATGAAACGCAAAAGTTAACAAAGATGACAAACCAAACTTGTTTTATGATGATGGGAATCAAAATTCATGCTCACCTATATGCATTTCTCAAAGAGGCTTCAGGGTCTCTGTCAACATCATAAATGGGTCCAACAGTGTGAATTACATGCGACGCTGGCAATCTAAATCCACTGAAAAGTTCGACTTGTTAGCAAATTGGTAGTGCTCATGAAATTGAAGAATTAACATTCTAAAACTGGTCAGAAAAAGTCAATACGGTGTAATCCTAGCTTCTCCAGTAGGGCACCTAACTCCAGGTCGCACTTCTGGGACTTCATAGCATGCTGCTCTTAATTCTGGACCAGCTGCTCGATGAATTGCTGAAATATTAAATGAGAAAATAATCATTAGTTATGGACCATCAGGGTAGGGTGTCCACAGTATCTAAAAGACAGAAAGAACCAGATAATTACCTCCATCAGCACCACCTCCTCCAAGCATTCTCTCATTGGCTGGATTGACCTACTCAAATACAATGAAGCAAAGAATTATAGAACAATTCAATCAACCCAAGATAAGGCTTTCCAATAATTTTCTTGCGTGCAACTACCACATTGCTACCTCTTATTGCTACCAGACAGCTACCGGTGGTATAGGGCAGTAGGATATACATAAACATGGGAGCTGTGAAAATAATTGAAGATGTGATGGTAGAAGTTCTCCTTATAAATGCAGTTGCCATGATAAGATGGTGTAATAATAATAACGAAAGGTGGCAGAAATGTGGTAAAGGCACAGCTACGATGTGCTGATGTGTCATTGGTAACAACAATTAGGCAATAGAAACACCTCTAAAACCATGGTGCGTAATTGGAGGCAGGMTCCTTAAACTAGTTGGTATAAAGAATGTTGAAGCTTGATCAGGTTTTTTAGAAAATAAAATCAAGTTTAATAACTGCAAAGTAACTTCAACTAGTCACTTTTGCAAAAGCAACTCCTTACGCCATTAAAGAATATGGAGGCAAGAAATACTCGTAACAACAATTATGAAAATCGGCCGAAATCAACAAAAAAGGAGTGCAGAAGGTAAGGGAGTGCGGAGATAAATACCACAAAACACAAAATTGTAATGCGTTTCCTTTCCTCACTTCAACATCAACTTTGTAGAAAAGGATGACTATTCAGAATATCAGGTTAAAGCAAAACCTTCTCCAGCAAATTAATCCGGAAACTCCGACATAGACTACATCCAATCAATTAGGACCTTAATGTCCAATTGTTCAGTGATRCTTAACTGTACAAGCTATAGGAAAATCAGTACGCATATGTATGGAACAGGTTGGAGATTACTAGCCGCATGAATTATTAAGCATAGTAGTTACACGTAAAGAGAAAGAGACATACAATGGCGTCGGATGATCCATCAACAGCCCACTGAGTGATATCCCCCTTCAGAATCTTGAGTAAGCTCGAAGGCGACAGCTGGAAGCTTACTGTTTCGCGAGCATCACCTCCGCCTGTCGACATGGTAGGAAACCTAGCGACCCTCGATACACTACCGTTATGCTCGATTCTCAAAATTACTGAAAATGGCCTGATCAGGATAGGAGTAACGAAGCTATGCCTCTTATACTGGTGGCGGAAAACTTGGGAATTATGTAAATTAGGTGGGCTTCTAGCGTTGTTTAGGGTACTGAGAAGTCGGGAAAATCTGGAACTGAGTCTAGTACAGAGCGCACCTGAAGAGGAAATCATCCGGTTCACTGGTTGACCTTTAGTGTCTCCCCCTTTCGACGGTACGCTCGAATTGGACGCTAGGCAGCGTTTATGTTGCCAGAAACATTTTCGCCCAATAAATCCATAAATTTGGGCTGAACAAAATTCTCTATTCCACCCCTGTCTAAGGCCCAAACTAATTAGCAGAGGCCAAACAGGTAAGTGAACTGCAAACCTAAAGCTGCAGGTTGGTCTTTCTGAATAAGAATTATATTTTACGATCAGAGATTAAACTAAATTCGAATTAGTCATAGCTCCCTTGGAAAATTGATAAGCACCTTGGGCACARGTTACAACTCTGACTCATAACTTAATSAGGATTTTATATTTTCTATTAATTTTATTTATTGCGATCGAATTTCCTAGTAATGAGATATTTCTTTCTAATCATCCCCTCAAACTTTCATCATTTATTATGTAAGGGATTTTAAGACAATTCACATGACTGGTCAATTGATCTTTGCCTCATTTGCAATTGGGTGTTTYATTGTCAATTAGAAAGATAGGTAATCAATTGACACACTGCCAGGAGTTCATGGGTCCAAAATGGAATTGACCCTGATGAAAAATTGAAAGCTTGCATAGAGATAGAGCAATAGTGAAATTTGAAAAAGAAACTACAAATGCATTGCCACTCTTTTGTTCTTAAAACCTTAATTACATCAAATGGCGGATAGCAATTCCCTTTGAAATCTAGTCTATATATACTTCATATTATTAGATATTTAAAAGAACCCTCATCCAATTCTTTTCTTGTTCCTTTGTTATATCTAATTTATTATTTGTTGAGATAGTATTGAGACTTTTTGTTAATATTGATGATAATTAGAAATTCCTACCAAATACATTCGATAAAAAATTAGAATACGAGGTAAAACATCAAGGATGAAAACTACAAAACCTCCATCGTTGCTTCTAAGCATATAGTCAAACGCATAACAATTTTGTTTAAAGGGGTAGTAGCTCTTGAGGATATCTAAACCTTGATGGTTAAGGAAGTCAGTGCTAACTGAACAATCCAAAGGAGGAAAGACGGACTCATATGGGCTGTTAGGGGCAAATTGCATTCATATGAACTTTAAAGAGAAGTACTTTGGCATTTATGAGCTTTCTTTGTCACTTCATTGGTTATTCTATCAGTCCCTTGCCAGGAATAGGGAGAGCCATAAACAAAAGGGGCTATTCTTCCTTTAAGTAATAAATAACCACATGAAAAGAGAAACTAGCCAAATTATAAACTCTMGCCCTTTTGGCTTTTGCAGTGATCAGGACAAGAGCAATCCTCAAATGTTTTAATTCGTAATACAAGAAGATTCGATAAAMCAYGGGTTGAATCTTCAAGCTTAATTTATTCGATATTCCAGCGGCTTTCAATTCAACATAGCCTTCCAAGTGAATATCGATTTGGTAAAATTAGAAAAAAAAAAATGTAAAAATCACTACTATATATGTAAAGACTATAGATATAGGTCTAAGCGGGTGCTAGCTAGCCACCACAGCAATAGAGCCACCAATTCCTCAGCCGCTTCGTTTCCAAACTTACACACCCTTAAATGCCATGTTTATACAAGTAATACTTCTGTGTTTCTTAAAATTGGCCTCCTTCAAATGTTTGTCCAAATTGCCAGCCAGCGGGAGCAACGTTGTTACTGGTTACTGTTCTTCCATCACTGGTTGTCACCTGGAAGGAGAGACTTTGTCCGTTTAAGTAAGAATTGCTCTGCCAGTTTTGGCCCCAGTTTCTTGACATTGGTTGCCATCCTGTTCTTGAGCCCTTGATTGACACAGCATGAATATCCCCAGCACCACCAACATTGGTGATCAGGACCAAGTTGAAGTAGGAGTGACCGTTGATTGTGAACCTTATTCCTCCCTTCTTTCTGCAGGGTACTCTGTAAAATGACAGCAAGATTGCAAAAATTTTATTAAATTCAGCTGAAAGTTAGAACTTTGAACCATGAATTTGTTTAGAAGGGAAAAAATGTACGGTTTGTACCTCATGAACTCGACCGGAACAATTCCAGCTCTGTATTGAGCGATTTGCAAGAAAGCGGGTTCAGCCAAATCAAAGTGCTGAAGAGGAGGATTGCACCATCCACCATTGTCATTAGGCAAAGCAGGGTTAGGTGGGCAGAAGTTTGTTGCAGTGACTGTAATAGTTCCTGGTAGGCACCACCTGGGGTCAGCAGAAGAGCTGCACCTCATCTCATAGCATGCTCCACAGCTCAAGCCATTGTTGAATAGAGCAGTGCTAAGAGCTGCAGTGTTAGTGCCATATCCTTGACTATACAAATTTCCATATCCACAAGCACCCCCTGCATTAACCAAATAATTTTRAAAAAATTCAGAAATCATACATATCCGCTTAATTCAACTCCTAGATATGGTTCAGGACGTACCCATTGTGCCGGAGGCATCACCGCCTCCATAGAAAGTAGCATGAGCACTCTGCCAGCCTCCATAGTCAGCCATGGTTTCACGGACCCAGATGGAGGAGAAGAAGAAGAAAAGGGAGGAGAATGCAAGAGTATTAGCCATTGTCTAGGCAGAAAAGAGAGTTGAGTTAAGGTTATAGGAAGAGAGCAGAGCTGTAGTGGTTATAATACAACATAGGGAGCAATAAGGACTCATTTATATAGGAAACTGGAAGCTGAATTGGAGGTTGAAATGTTTAATGTGGGCATTGCAAACTTGCAAGTATTAGTTATTGGTAGAAAATGACTGCTTACAAGTGCCCACGTCCCATAGCAGGCCAAGACCACAAGCAGAGAGAGGACTTGAGTTTCTTGTTTTTGTTCTTGTTTTTAGGTGAAAATACAACGACCAAATGCACATGCTGCGGTTCAACTTGTAAGTACCAACTGCTAAGTTGAAAGGGCCTACATGCACATGCTTTCTTTCCTCAATTTTCTCTCCTCTGTTACTCATTTTTTTCTTCACTGATTTGCCTGAAATTACGCCGTCAGTTGGATAGCTGATGCGATACAAGTTTTGGCTCATTGCTTCTAACATTTGTCCATATATAAACAATCTTAACCATGAATATTCCACATGCACGCCTCTARCCAATTCTTACTTTGATTATATTCTCGTTTAATAGAACTTAAGTCTTAACTTTTGAAAAGTATCTAAATTTATGAACACCTAATTCACTTTAAATTTGTCAATGACGATTTATCTAATTGCAATTACTGAAATTCTTCTATTAAGTATAAACTGTAGCAAAAATATTGCATGCACGAACGGATATCATCGTACGTGCTTCTCAAACTAGATTAATCGACCTAAAAATGTTGGAACCAACACATCAGACATGGATTATAATTGAATTCTTGACTACTTATAAGTGACTTTTTTTTCCGATGATTGTTGCATKTATTGCAAAGAGATACATGKGTTTAGCTAGAAATTAGTCAAACATTTGACATGAAGGGGTCAATGTTGAGCACCGTATTTGAGGCAGGGGAAAACCAATGTGCAAAATGCTGAAATCTTGAGCCATACTTTCTACTAAGGCTGGCTTTGAGATTCGGTTAAGCTCAATATCCAATATTTATCTCCAACGTGAAAATAAWCCTAGATTCGATCTCATATTTGATATTATTTATTTATATTTATATATTTTTAAAATTTTTATATTAAATCAATTCTAGAATCAAAATGAACCTAAGTCAAACTAGACTCGAACTCTATGACCTTATTTGATAACTCAATTCAAAACTTACAATTAAATAAAAATAAGAATTTATTAAATTAGACCACTTGATGATATAATTTTACAATGTCTTAGTATAGTGCGAGATTCTTAATTCTTTCCATAAGTGTTAAGTGATGATATTATAATTTAATAATATTATGACATTGAATATTATATTATCAAATTCAATATTTAAAATCAAACGTACAAAAGAAATTTAAAATAGATGCTAAATATTTATAAATTCAAGTTTCTTTTCATTCAATTTTATCAAATGAACTTAAATGAACCAGAAGTCTAAATTCATTAGCTAAATTCACGGAATCAAATATCGAATAAAAGCATGAACCGCTTACAAATTGGCTGGATTAATTTTCATTCCCTAATATGTATAATTGTATCGATATATACATAGTATATGAATATGTAAGTATAGTAATATAACAACCATGTTTTTGCGATAAAAGTTGAGGCAGAAAAATTAAAAAGAAAAATAGGGTTATCTAAAAGTAGTTGGTCGGTTTTTCAATACAAAATCAGAGAAGTTTTGATTAAGACACTGTAAACAAATACAGACATTCTTAAAACAATAATAATATTCATAAGTCAATTCTTACATCGTCGGCATTTGTAATTATCAGTGTCATTTAGCACACGTGTCGATTTACAAAGTCTATGATTATATTTAAATTATTCTTTTTAGACAATTAGATTACGTGGAAGAAATGATATTATAATCTTGTCTCCTATGCTTTTACTTAATGGCCTATTAGCATTATCACAATAAGACTTAATTAACCAGTGKTTAGTAGTCTAATACTCGGTATTATGTGGAAGAATAACAGGTTTTAATAGTTGAAAAGGTTTTGATTTAGGGCCCACCACGTTGGAGGCACATGCAGGAAGCGTACATTACGGTCCCTTGCATCCCTGCGTCATTTTCTTAGTTCTGGAAACAATATTCATTCTTCCTCAACAAAAATGAAATTTGATCACAGACCCTTGCTGGTTCGAATGGTATGGAGTTCGATATTTTACAAAAATGAAGTTTGATCACAGACCCTTGCTGGTTCGAATGGTATNTTGCTGGTTCGAATGGTATGGAGTTCGATATTTTACAAAAATGAAGTTTGATCACAGACCCTTGCTGGTTCGAATGGTATGGAGTTCGATATTTTTTTAAGTAAAAATTTTTTATTCGAATCTTACATGTTTGATAATAAGATTGAGGGTTCGATTCTTATATTTTTTTAAATAAAATTGAAAGAATTTTATCCCGTGATGAATTTAATCTGAGAAGTGACCGTCGAAGAATAATCATTTCAAAAATGGAAATCGTCCAAGATGCTTTTGGACAATATTCTTCTTCCCTAGTCTTTTCGGACATTACTGCAAGACATCCTTCTTCTTCTTGCATGATCTTCAATTTTGTCTCTTCTTCTGTATCGGAATATTGGAGATGAGTCTTTTTATATGGCAATATGTACCGTATCTCTCCTCAATCTGCATGCAATCTTGATTTCTTACTTAAATAGAAGAAAACAAAAATCTCCCTCCTGCATAAATGGCCATAAGCCTCTGGGAACTCGAGCACACATGCGCATGCATACACACTCCTGCATATATATACAATGCAAAATCTGCACAAATTACCGGGATTTGTTTATACTGTCGAAGATGATTTAGGATACTGGGTTTACTGAAGATCAAATCTGAATAATTACTCCTAGATAAATGAAAATCTTGGTCAAGAATCGGATTTTGACGAGAGCAGAAGCAGGGCGGCTGCAAAGGAAATAGGAGAATAGACTAATCGGAAAAGACATGCAAGACACGATTTATGCCAATTTGTCAACATAGATAACCTTTGTGTTCATATTTTAGGATTTTGAAGTCTTCTGTTCTTGTTTTTTTGAGAAAAAATTATGAAGCAAATYGGTTGTTTGACAAGCATAGGACGTTCGACCCATATCATGAGGAGGATATTTTGTTTGTCCTCATGAATGTGCTGCAAAGCTTTTCTTGAAAACGCATTTTTGAGCTGGAGTACTTGGATATCAAGATTGTGATCTCCTCTTTGGGACAAATTGATGAAAGTAGGAATAACATCCACAGAAAAGCATGTGGATTTTATCCAAATGTCATTGGTTGTTAACCAAAGAAAGTGTCCTTCAAAAGGGCTTGTCTGCTCGTCCCCCTTGCACCTAACATGAAAATAGACCCCTCAAAAACTGCAAATGCAACCGAAAGAGATGGAGAGTTTTCTGGCTGATCTCTGATCATCTGCTCTCTGCTGRGACACTTTCAAACCTATTTTAATAACATGGTCATGTTTAGCAAAGAGCCCCACAAGAGCTCTAACCAGAGGGCTGCATTGGAGAACCTTAGGTTCTGATGTTTGCCATGTGCATTCTATCTAGAGAGAGAAGACCATTCATATATTGGTCCATATCTACCCAACAAGTTTGTTATATTTGGGACCCAAGTTCTTGTTTTATTTCCTGATCGATTGGTGACGGCTTTGCCTGGAGTTAACGGTGTTAGTTCTACAGAATTAAATGAATCTGATACACAACATTTCCTCTGTCTTTACCCCAAGAACCTCCCACATGTAAACCAGGGCCAGCGGTTCAGTTAATCCTCTGTTGGTACAGCGTACTAAAAAGAGAGGTCATGAGTTGTCACATTATGCTCACTATGTAAACTATCGGGTATACTGGTGAAGGTGGAGTTTCACAGACAAGATCCTAAGAGTCAAAGAATTGAAGATTCAAACTAGAATGAAAAGGTGTTATATCTTCTAGAATATTGTCTATCTGACCCCYTGGTTGAGAAGAGAGACTGGTCTTTGGCCTTAGAATGAGGGAATAGATCTTTGATTAGGTTGAGTGAGTGAAGCAACTAGAACTAGCTAGAAGACCAAGATGATACCCAGTTAGGAACCGGACTACTAAAATTTGATCTGTGCCTTAATAGGCCCTGGCACCTCTCTTYAAGCCCAAAAAATGGTTCAAAATTTTGATGCTTTTATGAATTGTTGTAAGCCATGGTGAATGGTGAGCCCGTTACTGAGACTGATGTTCAAGAAATTGCTTAGAAATATTTGATAAATGCAGCAGGTTAAATTGTTAAAAGCATCGTATCTTTCAAGATTTTTCCAGTAATATCTCTACCATATCTTGATAGTTTTTAGAAACATCCCTGGGAAAATTGACAAAAAAGTATTATTTTTATCATTTTAACCCAAATTAAGCAAACTAGGACTGTCCTTGTCTTAATGCAATAACATAACTAAAGATCGTCCATTCGACTCGCCTCGAATAAAACTCAGGAAGCCCCTAAACTTGTCAGGTTCTTGTACGCTGAGAGGAACAAAAGAAAATTATGGTCGTCTAACAATCATAATTCCAAATAATTGGAAAGTATATGCATCTATTGGAAGCCTTTGAGAGTCACCAAAATGCCTGGATATAGAAGCTATGGGTAGTAGTAACTAATAATGGGAAATGAAGGAAAACAGAAGTGTGCAAATTAAACAAGTGGATCTAAAGCCAGTCATTTTCTAAATGCTCTTAACCTGAGGTGAGGTCTTATGCTCCTAGAGCCAGTCACTTTCTATCACTTTCTAAAAGCTCCTAACATGGGGTGCGGTCGCATGCCCCATTGACCATTGCTCCTGTTAGATTTCCATGGGATGCACGAGAGAAGGGGGAGTGGGAGGGAGGAAGGGGAATGGAGAGCAAATAAAGAGACAAAATTGCAAAATTATGCAATAAAGTCAGTAACATATGTAAATTAGAGAAATGATACATTAGTCATTGTTTCATCAACCGAAAAATAAAAATACAATTCCCCTCTAAAGCCACGACTTAATCTGACCAATTAGAAGCACACAAGAAGTGCAACAACCAATTGCTTCAAAACAATTGTCATTTGCAAGAAATGACGACCACATCAGAAGATAAGACATAATTACTGAGTTGAACAAAAAAATTATAAGGGAAAAGCTCACCACCATCACAACAGGTTGAATATCATAAGACCAGTCAAAGCTACTGAAAACCTAAGACACCAATGGAATAAATAATTAAAAAATTTGAAGAATATTGGTACACCTGGACGCTTAACTTGGTGTCAGTCTATTAACATTTTGACAATTTGAGTTGGGGCAATGCACAAATTAGCAAGACTCAGAATGTACTGCTGCTTTCACTGGCAGATATAGAAGGGCCTTCAGGCTTCACCAGATGAGAACCCCTGCTACCAATATCAAGACCTTGAAAACGACCAAGGGGATCCTGCTGCATTGCATCTGAGAAACCCTGAACATGATTAGCTGAAAGCATCTGGTGATGATGGTTTGACATGCTAGGCGGGAGGTTATTGTACTGGGGCATCCTTGTGTTCTGGGAATCATTTGGTCCTGGCTGTTGCTGATGTGCAAAGAAAGCAGATTGGTTATATGGGACATGCTGCATTCCCAAATTGTATGTGTCAGAAGGTCCTGCAATTTCTCCTGTGGCAATTCTTAGCCTCTCTACTTCTTGCTTCAGTGCCTCATTTAAGGCTGCAAGCAAATTGCAGCAATGAGACAGAATTAGAAATGCTCAAAACAGTTATTAAATGAAAATGATGAGAAAAGTATGTAAGGGTTGGAGGGGGCTCATATGAATTGTGATTTCATAAGGAAATGAAACGTCCCTTTTGATAAACTATAACTGCATGTTTTTCTCAAAAAATATAACTGTAACATGATAGTAAGGCCAGGTTGGTGGCAGCAGTAATATTTTATGATGGTAGTCTTTTAGTATTCCTGCTCTCCGAGTAGTGGGGCGAGGGGGAATAGGTTGCTACTTGGTCACAGCATAAGAGAAACTCAGAGCATATCCATACAAGGAGTAATCTTTTTGGGCAAATATTTTCTCTAGGTAAAAATGGAAATTTGGAGTTCTGAATATCAATTACAATAATTAGTAGAAATTTGAAATGAATACTAAACTAGAGAAAGGAAAGGGATTGTTAATCTCCACATGGAAGAAATTCTGTTATGCATCATTTGAGGTTGGATACGATTTCATATTATGGTAAGCACTAGAAGAATCTGAAACCATTCTGTCAAAACAACGGGCAAAACACATTCAGAACCCTAGGATATTTGCTTTCCATGTGCGTAATGGCAAAGCACTTCAGATATTATTGGGCACATCAAGGAAAAAGGAGATGCTTATCATGTTAAGAGAATGAGAAAAGCAAAAGATTTTCCAAAAGCATACCATCACGCAACTGAGCTTGTTGTTCCATAGCCTGTAATCGGAGCTTAAGCTCTGTATTCTCAGTTGTTAGACCAGTTGTGTCTCTCTGCAAAAGAAAATGACTGCTTATTAACCAGAAAATACCAATAAAGTCCTATGAAGGTGGATAGTTGTAAATGATTCATCCATCCAAAATTGAATGTATCAGCTCTCGATAGTGCAATATCAAGATTATGAGTGGACTGTCAAATTATGTCCCAACTATGGAGACTAATATTATGGTGGAAGTTTTTTGCTAATAGGGGACACTACGTAAAGTGAATAGGCAACGCCTACTGCTGGCATTTCTGCTCATTAAGTATTTACACAACATGGTATTACATATATCAGTGAAAGAAGAATAGCAATGCAAAGAATAATTTATAATAGTCCAAAAAATTTGAGGATGACATCAAAGATTTTGTTGGTGAAGAACCTAATATATCGGAGGATATTTCAGATATAACATGCAAATACAGAAAGAAAGAAATGAAGCAATTAAACCAGAAAGAGGAGAGGGACTATAGCATATGAAGAAAATTGCAAGCTGGATTCATTGAGGTTCATCAATAATATTGACAGTGAGTACCTAAAATATAATATAGCTCAAATCTTTTTAATTCATCATATATGTGTATAGAACTCTAGGAGCAAAACTAGTTTAAAAGCTTGTAGTTCTGAATCTGAACCTTCTTCCTTGACATCAGCTGTTCAGTGGGTGGTGATGTATATTTCTTAATGAACTGATGCTGATAATACATATGGGATAACTTCACTACAGCAAATATTATATGCTCAAGAGGCACATAGTCAAATGCTATCTCTTCTGTGTTTTAACAAAAAAAGATTAACATGTAACAGGTAACTGGCAGACTCAAAGAGAAGAAAAAACACTAAGATCTTACAAAATTCTTGTAAGCTTAAGCATCAACTAAAAGAGTTCATTTTTCAACTACAAGTGTGCACCTTCTGGAAAGTAGAAACTAACGTCTATTTTTAAAGATGAAACACTGATAAAAGTATATGAATTGTAAGGAAAGACAAAGGTCTTGGATCACAGCATCACAGAAGAGCACATCAACAGATTTTCCGAACTGCCTCAAGATTCGTTGAAGCATATAAGGACCATAAGGTTTGCCCTCTATGTTCAGTTTTCTCATACTACAACCCTAGAGAGTGAAATCTTAAATTTAAAGACTTTGTTCTCAGCTTAGATGTAAAAGATATCGAAGAGAAGCAAAATATTCAGAAAGTGGAATTACTCAAATGAACAGACATTTCTAAATTTGGCATGAGCCACAATATCTATTTGCCAAAAAACAAATGTTTTAATCACTCAACTTAATTTCCAGATAACAATTTATGAGCGTCTAAGGAAATTTCCTTGTATTCTTAATGATCAAAGCACGTGAATAGAAATATCTGTTTCTGGTAGATCCCGAAGGAAATGGAGGTTTCCATATTTGACGAAATTATTTCTCAGTTAGGTCATTAATGCTGCAGCGTTCTTTCGTCCCTGCACTTTCTTCATTTGGGACTTTTAAGTTTGATGCTAAGCACAAAAGGTTTACTGCATATATGTTTGAGCAAATCTTACCAGCCTCGGCATTAAATGAACCAAGGTAGGAAAGTATTTTGAAGTAAGTGAATCTCACTTTAGGTGATAGCCTCAAATGTTAAATAGGCTAGAGCGAAACCAGAAATGAACTTCGAAACTTAAAATTAAAACAAAAAAATCGAGTTTTAGTTATCCACATAAAATATTAAGCACAGAAAGAGTGAAGATAAAACACGGAACTTCCATAAACAAACAAGCCAGTTTCTCTGGGTGTCATGACTCATGAACTACCTGAAACAGAGTGAGTTGTGCAGAAAGAGTAGTGGCTTCTGTTTGAAGTGTCTGAACTTTTCTCTCAAGTTCAGATATATAACGGGCCTTCCTCTCCTTTGATCGAGCAGCAGATTGACGATTTGCCAAAATCCTGCAGATTTCTACAAGAATCAGATGATTTTGGAAACCATAGAGCCATCTTTATATCATAAAGAAATATATATGCAAACTTGCATTAATGCGAAGACATTTTAGAGACACACATGTTTGTAGGTTCAAGACATTAAACCTGATACAAACAACCACGCTTGAATACATCTATCAGAGCATACAAGAAGAGAAAGACTCCATAAGCCAAGTGCACGTTGCATGCAATGCGCATAACACTTTCCAGTTATACTTCAAGTGGTAGAAATGTTATCATGCAGAAAAATCTCACAGCTCACAGGGAASCAGAAAGGAGTGCAAACAAATGACAGTCAAAGAAACAAATATAGCTCCATGAGATGTATTGCTTTGAGCTGTGGGTTCCACTTGGAACTGTGAACTGTACTTAAAAAGTTCAGACTAGTTAAGTTTTACTAAAACATCTGCAGCAGAAAAATTGCATATGCAGCTTAGTTTTTAACAAACACTTTTGGATCAATATGAATGACAATTCAGAAAATCCACTTTCTTTTACTTTGAATCACAGTTTTGGTGAAGTCCTTCCTATATTTTGTACAGTACTGGTTCCAAGCAATCCTCCATGCTGGTCAAATTGAAAAATTTTAGTAATACAGGACGCTGAATACGTGAACTCTGAAGAGAACATGTCAACGGATATGTTCAAGCAAAGTCCACCACCAGTCCTGGCCTTCTCCACTCCCATAGATTTATCATATAAAATAAAAAAMTTCACCATAATTCTAGAAATTTTTTTGAAGGTATACCTCGGGCAACCAAAAGATCATCAAATRAACAGACTTTAATTGTACTCTGTGAAATTGTTGTATAAAACCTAAAGGCAGCCCTCACAAGAATGATTCAATAAAAGAAACTTCCCCGGGTGAGGTTGAGAAGTAGGCTCTCATTGGATCCAAAAGTCAAAAGTTGACTTGGTTACGCTCAAGATTGATAAAGATTCACTTTCATAGTTGAGATTTTCTTCCCAACAAATCCAAAGCTAATTAAATCGCCAGAAACAGTATTGATCACTTTCAATAAAAAATAGTTATAGATAAATAACAGCGTTCATAAACTCAATTTGAAATTGAACACAAGTAGTAACATGACACCGTTAAAAAATTAGAGTCGAATCAGAATTTAGAAGTAAAATGAGATATACCGTTTGGCACGTTTCGGATCAAGGGTCCAGAGCTCAGCAAGCTTATCAGGAGCCATAGCTTTCTTAGCCTCAATACTGTTCTCGCTCAACATCAAACTTGAGCTATCCATTGAATTACTATACCTATGACGCGGCCTTCCTCCCATGGGCGTGGTTGCCGTCAAGCCTTTCTCTCCATCAGCACCGCTCTCCGACCCACCACCTCCGTTACCAGTACCAGCACCAGCACCAKCCCCGCTACCACCTGCATTGTCGGATGAGACCCCATGATTAACATTAGAATTGGAATTGGATCCGCCGAGCTTCTCGATGTCCATGTAAGTYGAGAATAGATCATCCTCCGATCCCATCTCCTCGAAGCTACTCCCAGCCGGCGCATCGAAGGGATCGGACACCAGATCTAAATCCTCCGGAAGGCGAAAGTTCACCTCGGAGTGAGCTCTCCGGTGGTGCGACGGCCTAAAGGCAAAGGATCCCGKGTGTTGCTTCCCGTTCGGATCTTGCATTTCCTCGTCTCTTCTTAAAAGCTGAATTCTCAAGAGTTATCTGCAATAAGATTTGGAGAAGGGTTGTGCCTGAAAGCTGAGGAAAATCTCAGACAAAGAGCAAAGTTTAGTAAGTGGACTTGTGCTGCTATTAACTGAAGTGAAGAGTTTCTTTTTCTTTTTTATTTTTTTCTTTTTATTTTCGCTGGAAAAGTTGACGAGGGAAAAAGGGCTTTTACTTGTTGGATGGTGGCGGATCCGTGGACTTCACCTGAGGGGTCCCTGCCCATAGGGGTCTAATCATTTCAACGTTGGTCTGCATGGGCCTGGGCCCGTTACAATTTTAAAATATAATTAAAAATATTAATTTACGAGTTTAATTGATTAAAAAGTAATTATTATCACCTAAATATGTTGAAATTTAGAGAATGTCTATTTATTATTTTACTTACAGTTTTGAAGGTCACCTGGTCTATTAGTAGGACCATGAACCAGGTTCATTTTTCTCTTGTCATTTTTTCTACAACAATCATTCAAATAATCAAATATATGTATTCAATCTTAATATAAATCGTTTTATGAGAAGAAATTCTTCCAACAATATAAATCATTTCACGCATATAAATTTTTTTTCAATATTATCCCTATTAACCTTATCACTTTATTATAATTAATCAGTCTTGAAATTAATTATCCAAAAATATCATTTGAATCAAAAATCAAAATACATTTGATAATGAATTTATTTTGTATGTTTTAAAGAGACTTTACATCTTTCAAGTTTTTTGAAATTTTTAGCAAATCAAAGGGAAGAAGAAATAACATCTAATGCATTGTAGTACTAGTATATGTTTTGGATTGAGGAAAAATATAAAGAATGAAAAAAAGAAAAGATCTTTTAGATATTTTAAGTTAAAAGTAAATTATTTTCAAATTTATTATATATATATAATTTGTGTTATAAAAGGAAGATAGTAATTAATATTTTGAGTTCTCTATTGTGTCTGAACTGATCTCGGTTGGTCAAATTTAAAAGGTAACTAACCAGTCCTAGCTTTAGTAAATATGGAAGGGCATAAAAGAATTGACCAAATTAATAAGGTAACTAATTAGAAGAGCATTAAATTATTGCTCTCAAGCATATATTAAGAATATTCTATTCAATTTAAAATAATTATTTATTTATTTTTTAAATATTAATTGTCTCGTTAAAAAATTAATAACATATTAAATGCATTTTTTTCTATTTTACTTCACATTAATTATTTTATAATAAATTAACTTTCTATGCATTTCAACTATTTATGATTCTTTGTAAATATTTTTAAACTTTTTTTCACTTATTTATATCTCTTATCTAATTACAAACTTTTATTTCGACTTTCGTCACCATTCTCATGGCGGAATTCAGAGAATTTACTCAAYTRTTATACMTAAAGGGCAAAAAAGTTTTTTAAACTTGATTTTGTCATTCCAAAGTTATTCCGACATCCCAATTTTATCAATTTTAATCAAAATGTCATTTAAATAGCTTTGAAATGATAAAATTAATCTTAAAAGATGTAAGATATTTTCAAAAAAATTGAGCAAAACTGGGTAGGAGGAATGGCACGTGAGCAGATGCAGATCCCACCATGAAGAGAGATGACAATCCCTTCTAGTTGGCCACAAAAAAAATCAAATTAGATAAGAGTTATAAATAAGTAAAAAGAACGTTTAGGGATATTTACAAACACTTGTAATTAGACGAGAGAGTTCATATATCAATAGAGAATGGTGAGATGTATCAAAAACTAATTTCCCTAATTTTATTYTATCTCATAACTTATTCAACTTCTAGGAAATAAAAAACATATTAAACTATGTTAGAATTGTCTTTTTTATTTGAACTTGTGTAAGAATCAATAATTCCTTAATATATGTAATTATATCCAAATTGATAATTATTTTAAAACAGATGAATTAATAAATTTATGATGCCTCCCGCCAAAATTGCTCACTCGGATCTTCAATAAATGTTATTGTAACATTTCGACATATGAATTGAAAAAGTTATAAATCACTACTAACTCGAATTAAGTTAAACATATGGAGTATCWTTTTTGTTTTATCAAAATTATTTACTATTTTCCTTACATAATATATGTTGTTTCAGAAAGTGAGATTCTTCCCTTAGTATAAATCGTTTCACAAATATTAATAAAAATTTCATATATTATCCATATTTATTTTTATCGTTTTATATTAATTAGTCTTAAAATCAATTATAATATCGCTTAATGCCTTTGATTTATTCTTATATTTTGAGAGAGAGATGGGGATTAATTACGAATCAGTCACTAATTATTTTTCTAATACAATATATATTATTTTTATAGTTTAACATATTAAAGTACACTATTTGCCGAGAAAATTTGTTGCAAAATGACCATATTTTCTTGAGTTGGATTTGGATCCAAGGATTTCGAGGGAAGAGAAAGGATTTGACCGGAATATCAGCTATATTTTTTATAAGGAATATTGGCTATTGAGTTAAGAAAATAACTTCTTTTATTAGTGATTCATTTATTTTACTTTTTTATATAATGTTTTTTATTAAAAAATTTTATATGTTTTACTTTTACAGATAATCCATTTTTGAACTTAAACAACAAAATTCAAAAGTGAGATTCTTCACCTTTTTTTTTTTTTTTTTACTTCACATAATTTCCTTACAAATACATTTGAATAAATTGTGTACAATAATTCGGATATGAATCATTGCCTTACCATTGGGAGCATATATTTCGAAAGTCGTTTATGAGTAGAGCTGTCAATACTTGCTTAATTGACCTAGGCCCACCAAAAGTATGCTAGTTGGGACACTTAGGCAAAGCAAGGCTATGAAACTCTCAACTCAATTCAAAGTGGGGGTTGTGGATTAGGGGGGCCAATCTATCACAAAATTTAAAAATAATTAAAATTTTAAAATTCTCTAAAAAATTCCTAAAAGTTTAAAATATTTAAATAATAAGTATAGTCTACCATACCATAATCCATTTAAATAACTATATTTAAAGTATCACTATAACATAGTCCATAATCATTCATTACATTTAATTAAATTGTTCAACAAAAATAATATAATGTTGTTTAAAATTCATCATTAATTAATACATCTACTGTAAATAATTATTGGTGAATGAATAACCTACTCTTGAAACCCTAGAAGCCTCAGGATTTAACTTCTATAAATAGATGTTCAGGTTCTCGCAAGGTTAATGATATTCAGTCTACGATTCCTCCCTACTTATCTTCTTCTCTCTATAAACTTTTCCTCCCCTTTTTTCTTCTTATATTATTTTACATGAAGCAACATTAGGGCCAATAGGGCCAACTGGTCATAAAAAATTCTCTCATTTAAAATTGGCATTTGGTTATGAATTGAAAGTTCAAAAGATTATCCATTTACAAAAAATAACAAATTCACGTGCCTAATGACTGTACTAATCCAATCAAAATCACAAAATCACTTGAAAATATCAATATAGACATGATTGGTCAAGATTGAGATATATGATTGAATCTTAATTAAACCAACTATCAAATGTGAGGTTCTTGCACCTGTAGTTCGGACACAACAAGGTGTAAAACCAATTGACTATAAATGGATATTTATATGCGAAAAAGATAGAAAATAATGAAGTCGTGAGATATAAAGTACGACTAAAGTTCAAGATTTTTCACAACGATAATATATTGACTATATGAAAATATATTCACCTATAGTGAATATAATTATGCACAAATATTTTGTAAAACTTAGAAATACAAGAATGTTACGTCATTCCATTCGCAAATAATCAACTACATTTAATACTCAACATTCATTCAAAAATAAAGGCAGCAGAAGTCTCAAACAATTTTAAACCATTAAAAATGAAGATAGCGGAAGCTTCAAGAATTTAAACTATTCAAAAATACTATATATTATTACATAAATCAACTCGAAAACCAGTTCTCGGGTATCATAGCTCGCCCACAAGCGACCTCCTTTCCCCATCTGGTTACATATCATTTGCAATGGAACATGAGGCAAAGGAATGAGCTAAAAAGCCCAGTAAGTAACCTTATGCATGAATGCATGAACATATCCTACACGTGAAAATTTAAGTTCCTCCTTTTCAATGAAAAACTTTCCAAAAACATTCCCTTTTCAAAACTTTACATTACAAACATTCTCTTCAAAATTCACTTATAATAAAACTTTCCATTTCCTTTCATTCGTTCGCGAGCTCACTAGAGTGTAAAGCCTAGCCACATAGCTATGCAGTGGGTCATAGTTATTTGGAACCCGATTCCATTCCTACCGGTAGAACCGCAAAGCGGTTAACATTCAAAAAAAAGTTTTCTTTCCATTCTTCCACCTCCAAAACCTTCATATGATTTGATAGATATTTATCTGGATTGGTACATAATGAAAAATACATAAAAATCTTTGTAGGATTTAATTTGTCCTTAACATTTATTTGAGAAAATCAATCCATCGAATCGTAAAAATCATTGCATGCGTAATCTAGATGTATTCAGTATAATTGTATTAGCGAATATATATTGAATGAGGATATAAAATAAAAGATGTATATCCTTGTGTTTTCATAAAGAAAAGTTATATTGGATTCGCAATTGTCGCAGTTTATGTTAATTTAATTCTAATTGAGACTCCTAAAGAGTTCAACAAAACTGCAGATTAAATCAAATGAATTTGAGATGAAAGATCTAAGAAAGATAAAAACTTGTCTTAGTTTTCAAATTGAACATTTTCCTGGAGAATTATTTGTTCATCAATTCGAGTATACAGAAAAAGTAACAAAACAATTTATATAGATAGTACACATCCATTAGTATCCTTTATGGTCATTAGATCACTTGAAGTTGATAAAGATCATTTTCTTTCACTTGAAGATTGGGAAAAGATTATAGTCCTGAAGTACCATACCTTAGTATAACTGGTATTTTTCTGTAAATCTCTTTGCAAGTTATAGTTATCTAGGGAACGCTATATCCTGGAGATTTGTTAAGCAAATTATAAGAGTTAGATGCTCAAATCATTCAAAAACTATTGCAATTCATGAGCTTATACTACATAACCAAAAGTAGGCTACATCAAAGTTCTTCCACATGTACGAGCTTCAGAAAAAATGGCAACATCGATGTTCAATAGATTTGATCATGTGATAATATAGAGAAAATTGATTTATCAGATGGGAATGCATAGAATCAAAGATATTCAGTGATCATCTATATGAGGGGAGTAACTATACTCTTCTTCCMTCYTTCAGGTTTTGTACTACTAGATTTTCCTGACAAGATTTTAATGAGGCAACAATTAATATTCCAACCTCAATTATACTTTTTTTTCTTAGTTTGTTTAGTTTTTTCTAAACAAGTTTTTATGAGGTAATTATTTTGTAGATTAGGCATTTAAGGGAGAGTGTTGTAACTAATTACTGGTGAATGACTTTCCTACCCTTGATGCCCTAGAAGTCAAACCGTTTTACCTCTATTGGTTCATATCAAGGTTAATGATATTCAATCTACGATTCCTCCCGACTTCTCTTCTTCTCACTATAAACTCATCCTAGTTCACAAACTCTTTTCACAAATGTAGTAATTTTGGATCGAATGGTAAAAGCTTGAACACAATTAAGTAGAATCGAATCTGGCCAAAACCAATCTATTTAATTTCACATATAAATGGACCTTGAATATCCTTTTATTACATCTTTTAATGTTGATTATAGTGAATATTTAGTTGTATTTACTATTTATTTTGAAAAAATATAATTCATGCTCATACAAAACATCTCCTATAATATGTGAGTTCAGTTGATACTCTTGAAGACTCTTCACTAATAATTCCTGAGCATACCGTTCTACTCCTTTCACACCATCCARTGTGAATTCAACAATCTKGTCCTATTAGTTTTTGTTACACAATAGTAGCCTATCAATTTTGTATCAGCATTCTTCAATATGTTATTACTCTTATCTTTATAAATAAAAAAAACTATTTTTTTTTGGAGTTATTCCATAAATATAGAATATTAAAAATTTATTTATAATTATTTCAAAAAACCAATCAAAATGATTGGATCTAAATAAACGTCCAATTAAATCAATTTAATTTTMTTTATATAATTCAAATCCATTTAAGGCAACTGGGGTTTKAACTTTTGAGAAGCTATCTTGCAAACCTAATTTTGGAGAAATCTTCTTCTTTTTATGATACATTCAATCTTCCAACGCTTCACATTAGAGTTTCAATTATCGAATCTATGGTGACTTCTCAAAAGAAAAAAAAAAGGAGGAAGATATGGTGAATGGCTTTTTCGTGGCTAGTAGTGTCAATGGGTTCGGGTTGGCCCGAACTCAACCCACCAAAACCTAAAATTTTCGGACCAGACTTTATATGAGTCTAAACTGAGCTAAGTTCAGGCTCAAAACCTAAGTTCGAACAATATTCGAGCTGAGCTTCGTCTTATAGATGTTCAGGCCTGTTTAGCCTGAACTCGAAAATAAATATATAATAGAAACATATAATATATATAAATATAATAAATATGATTAATTACCTTAAAACTTAACACTAAATTTGAAAACTAGCTATTCTTAATTCATTTCTGCATTTAGAAACACCAAGCATCACAAACAGGCCACCACCACTTACAACACAAATCACATACACAATCAAATACTAAACAGAGGCACAGCAACCACTACACACATCCTCTCACATATCCTCACAATCATCAGATTGAAATGACTCACCACTTCTAAATCCAAACTTAGTTAGAAACACATTTTAAAGTCCAGTAGAAACGTCCTTCGCTCTGGCTAAAAACACGTGCTTTTGCACATAAAAGCAGAGCCGCTAAAACGTGTAGCCCTAGCCTCTCAGTGCTGGTTAAATACTTGCTTTGAGTTGTGATTCCAATATTTAAAATTACTCTTTTTGAATAATAAAATTTTTTTTTGGTAAACATTTATGAACTAAGCTATCGATTTTATTTTAATTGTAGTAATTATATACATAAGAATCAAAAATCAATTTGGAGCCTTTTTTATATCTTTTTTTATTTCATTGTGAATGCTGTTGATCATTTTTTCTGGGTCCATTTCTTTTATTTGAATAGAGAAATGAATTAAAATAAAAGTTGTACAATATTATGCCTAAAGTAATGTTGATTGTTCTACCAAAAGAGTCCAGAACTATAGACTATTGTAATAGTTTGGATACTAAATAATAGTATTATTAGCCTCCAACACTATTATAATAGAATAATATGATGGGGATCCTAGAATTCAAAATTTTGAGAAATCAAAAATTATAATCCACTTATGATTCATTAATCATTGTCCATATTTAATCAGTCATATAGGATCATGAGGTGATGAATAAGTTCATCACCTTCTCCTTAATCTCTGGGTTTTAGTAACCTCGTTCATGCGAATAGCCAAAACAACTCCTTTGCGCTAGCTTTGAACTCTTAGGTTTCAAATCCCTTGTTATCCAAATGGCTATCCAATAGAACTTTAATTCTTTAGATTGTCATGAGGTCTACTATTGGCAATTTGCATTGAGTTCTAAAAAAGCATACGAGCTACCAAATAAACATGTCGAGGAGGTAGTACTAAAATGAATTCAGAAATATGAAGAGAGTTTTGCCCAACAAAATATGTTGCTTTCTCCGTAGTAATACATATAACACTAGAACACCTCAGTATCTTCTAATCAGTAAAATAATTTTCAAATTGATTTGTTTGTCCATATAACACTGTTGTCTTTACAAGATTGATTGCCTAATAAGGAAATGAACTTGGCTGTATGCTTAGTATGTCCACAAGTATTTGATTTCAATGCTCACATCATTTTAGTGGTTTTCTTATTGAGTCATGCCAGATAAACTAAGAAGGTTAAAGCTGATATCCTTTAGTTGRGTATTGTTTGTGCRTTCCAATATTTTTGYATTGTAAATTGAAGAAATAGAGTAGGAAAATAGAATATTGTTTACATGGAATGGTGATTGTGCTTACATGATATTGCAAATTGCTTCGGTGAAAGATCTGCAGGATTCATTGCCTCATGGAGTACAAAGTTTCCATTGATCAAGTTACTAAGATAATTGTATCTAAATAAATTGAAGTCTACAGGTGTCAGAGTAATCTGTTACTAAAATTTGGTAGATAAGTAATGATAATTTGCTTTCACATTAGCTTTTTCTTTTATCTTATTAGTTTTGATATTCTTTCATTTTGGTTAATAATCTTTGATTATGAAAGATTAAAAATCTATAGCACATTTTGGATTATGTACTATTGTAAGACAGTGATTTTTTTTTTTGGGCTAATTCGGGCTGAGCCTGAACTCAGCCCAACTCACACTTTAAGTTCAGGCTGAGGTAAGCCCGGCTCACCCAGTCCAATTGATAGCCCTACTTGTGGCAAGATCTCAAATTGCTATAGTTTTAAGCCTCCTACGTAAATATTTTTTGTTATATAAAATTAGATACCTTTTAGAAGAAAAAAAACAATTTCAAAATGGATGAATTCAATATTGCATCATCTATGAAAATTTTAAAATAGATACCCATTTCAATGACAATTAATTACATTACCTCTTCAAAATTAATTAAGAAGAGCTAAAACTAAAATGACTCATTAATACCCATGCATAAATATCCGTTTRGTAAATAAAATTTGTATTGTTGTAGTCAATATAATAGATTATGCATGTGATATAAATTTTGAATGAGCCAGCTGATTAGAGATATTTTAATACATTTTATTACATTATTTAGCATGTGTATATATTTAATTCCTTCAATATCTCTTTCATCTCTTTTTTTTTTTTCCATTTTAAAAGTTAAATATATATATGGAGAGAATGTCTGTAGAGCCTATTAGAATATCCAAAGCCAAGTTAGAGATCTTTAGTATGCTTCTATTACACACTCTCTCTGTCTCTCTTCTATAAATCATAACAATATATATATAGAAAAAACGAGTGTATTTACCCATTTCCATGCCTATGTAGGAGGAAGGATGTCAGCACAATGCCACCGCCACCAGGGCTATATATTGCAAATATTTCTAGTCATCTATATATTGATTGTTGATTCTTCTTCTTCATTTTGAACTATAGGCAATGGCAAGAGGTATTTGGCTTTCTCATTTATGGCATAGTAAAGAAAGTAGGTAGACCTTATAACCTGACAGCGATGGAAGCTCAACAGCGGAGAAGGCACTGGTGTTCCACACACATATGTCTGGCTCTCTATATATCAAAAGGTCCAAAGTTGAAGTCAATAGGACTTATATGAAGCTGTCTCCCCCTCTCTGTTTTCATGGTGGCCATGGATGAATTGCCTGAGCGACAGGTTTATCCGTGAGCGCACCGTTCCATCAACACTAATCACCACATAGTTCTACTTAAGTGAAGATTATGATCATTTATCTCACCATTAAGCCAACATATTTATGCATGTCTCTATCAAAGTCGAAAGACAAACAAGAAATTAATCCAAACCAACCACAGTTGCTTTACCGCAATCAGTAGACGAGGATTAGTTTTCAGATAGATCCTCTCATTGGTTTATGATTAGAAGTTTCTAAAGATAGTACATTTCCCTTTTGAAAAATATATCGCGAATATATATTTATATAAAAAAGATTYTCGTGTTAACGTAAAAATATAAATYTATATATGAGGTTAATCTTAAGACGGGCATTAAAATTATAATAAAAAAATTAATTAAGGATCTCAATTTATTATAAAGTTTCAATTTAATTCTTTTGGCACATTTCTCCATTCCCTTAAGGGTTAATCCTTTAAAAGTTAAATGATCAAAGGTTTATGTGAAAAATAAAATATATTTTGAGGATAAAAATGTAARTCATTCATCATTATTGTCCAAAATTCACTTGTCAAGTATGTCTAGTTTGTTCATTTGTTCTGCATGCAAGAATTGTTGGAGTTTTCAATGTGAGCGGTGAGTAAATTTATATTTTTATCCCTAAAATGCATTTCATTTTCCACGTAAACTTTTGGCCATTCGACTCTAAAAAAATTGATCGTTAATGAAATAGGAGGAAAATAGTAAAAGAACTAAATTAAAATTTTGCGACAAATTAAAGTTGTTAATTGAAATTCGATTATTAATACCATTTAAGGGATTAAATATACATATATATTTACGGATAAGTTTCTAGTTATTTTACTAAAAAGCAAAAGATGTAGCTGTTGAGATTAATGAGCAAAGATAGTTTTGCCTTTGAGTAATATAGACAATGTCTTTTTGTTGGGAAAGACCCGGAAGAAAGCTCTAAGTACCAATGAACTCATGATCCTACGTAAAGTTGTTGGCTGCATAAAAATATAGTATCCACAAGTCTCTACTAGGTCAAACCAATGACCAATTCAACCTATTCGAATGCTTCTATTATATGAATGTCTCGAGATTCACTCCCCCCCCCCCCCCCCCCCCCCCRTCTTTAAACCCAACATTCTAGCACTGTTCAAATTAATTTGAATTCAATTTGAATTTTATTCATAAGATTTGAATCTTACTTAAAAAATTATTGGATTCGAAATTCTTTTAAATGACGCAATAAGTAGGAATTCAATATACGATCTCATTTTGATTTAGCTAATTATCCCATATTATTTTATTATAAAAAATAAGATAATTTAAACATCAATAAAAGAATATGGACATGAACAAATCCCTATAGTAATAGATTTTGGCTTTGGAAGAAGCGCGGTGGAGTGGGGGAAGATTTGGTGCTGAGTATCAGCATTTTCTGATAAGCTAAGTGTGAGATTAGGTGGGATCAGGTGCCATGATCAAAATTCTATAGCATCATCCTGTGTTGTTGTCGACTATAAAGTTGAGTCATCCATAGCCATTGTATATTGTGACACAATAATAATCAAGAATCCAGAAGCTATGTTGTACACAAATTCATACTTCCATTTGGTATCTTCCCATCTGTAAACCAGTGCCCTTTCCTGAAAACTACATGCATCTCAATCACCAAACCTCCCTTTTCTGGCTTATTTTCAGATAATAACTCTTTACAGTTCAATTTTATTTCTTCCATCTGCTTGCTTGTTTCTCCAGTTGGATTCATGGTCTCAAATTGGTTGAAAAGAAAAGAGAAATTTGGCTACTGTAGTGCACCTTGTCACCTCTGTTTGAAGGAAAAAGGTGTTAGTTTAGCTGTTGAAGAGGATGTCTGCACTATATTAATGTCCACCGAGGTTTTAGTTTCACAAGTCAGGTAATTATCATCCCTAGACTGCTTTCTTCTCCTCAGTCAAATTTTTATTCCTCATTGGTTCAAAGTTTGAGGAAACTGACAGGAACAACAACTGATACAAGACAAGAAGGAAAAATTGAGACCAAATCCTGCTAATTAGCTTGTTCCTTCTTCCCTTTCCCCTTCCTCTTTCCAAGTTTCAAAAGTCATGAACTTTTAGCGCGCAAGCTGTCTTCAAGTATTTTGTACATATCACTCATACTAAGGCGTTCACTGCTGTAAAGGATCTAGTKAAGAACAAGAACTTGGAAGGAGCAGTGTTTGCTATTATATTACTAAGATGGATTTTCTACTCTCTATCTTCTTCGTTGTGCGATGCCTTGTTGAATTGCAGACCATTCATATCTTTGTGTAATACTTTGTGAGGTTTGGATTCCTTTGCCTATTTTAGAAGGGGTAAGATAATAGCCTAATAGGAATTTCAGTACTGATCTGTAGTTCCTGTTGAATAAATCTGACTGTGATGAACGTTTATCATCATCCACACCGGTTACTTCTTGATACAAAACTTGTGACACCACCAACACCAAGTAATGAAGGCACAACCCATAATGGCTACACAGAGACGAATTTCGACACTAATATGYTTATCATCCTATCAGCTCTACTTTGTGCATTGATATGTGCTCTTGGACTAAATTCAATAGTGAGATGTGCCTCGAGATGCAGCCGGAGGTTCGCTTTCGAGTCTGCTGATGAAACAGCAGCAAGACTAGCGGCAACAGGCCTCAAGAAGAGCATGCTACGACAAATTTCGGTGGTCGTGTACAGGTCTGGAGTTCGTATTCCGGCAACAGAATGTCCAATTTGCCTTGGTGAATTTGTGGACGGTGAGAAGGTTAGAGTGCTGCCAAAGTGCCACCATGGTTTCCATATGAGGTGTATAGATATTTGGTTGGCATCACATTCTTCATGTCCTACATGTCGGCAATCATTGCTAGAACAGTAACAATGCCTTGATGCTGCAAATGCTGATGAGGCTGCATTGAGGCTACCTCCAAATGCTCCAGCAGCAGGAGAAGGTGATGTTGATAGGTTAATTTCAAATTAAGGGAAGCAAGAAGAAACACTTGGAAAGTTCTTTTTCTTTCTTTTTCTAAAACAWAAATTGAGTTACTTTAAATTTTCAGAAGTGTGGTTTAATCATTAATGTGTGCATTATAAAATGTATTCTTTTTTAGAGTAAATGAAAATAGCATAAGGCATCTGTCAATATCAAGCAGAGCATACATAAGACGACTCTTCTTCAATCCAAAAAAGGTTCCATCAAGATGTTATTTTTGGTTTTTCATGTGCTTCAACGAATAGATGGGTACACTTTTAAGTAAAGTAGCAGAAATAGATATGTTCATCAATCTCTCTTTTGAGAACCCAAAAGAATCTCAAACATTTAAGGTTTCAGCTTTAATTGGAAGGGTTATGGCTCCATTTGGATGACATAACCTTACTTACGAGTGAGATACTCAGTCATTGACCTTGACTCAATATAGCCTCTCAACTCTCCATCTTTAAGAGTTGAGATTTCTCTCCTCCTTACCCCGTAGATCAGTAGCGAACATTTCTGCAAGATTTCTTGAAGAGGAGAAGAATTGCTTGTGCTTATAGGATTTGTCTCATCAACACAGCAAAGGCCAATAGATAGTTTGAACCATTCATCATCTTAAATGATTAGGGTTCTTTCACATGATGCATCTCACCGAACCTGGGATTTTGCCATCCATTAGAGATTAAAGTTCTGATTCTTCACCATTCAAATCCTCGACCCCTGCATTAATCATCAATCTCCACCTACGTCAAAACGTTATCTGCATTCCCATATACATTTTAAGAAAATTCATATGCCTTTCGAGTGTTGGAACAATATCTATTCGTCACACAAAAGCAAGGTCTTATGAGAAGATGGGACTTCATTTTCATATATTTTCAAGGACTAAACTATAGAAATATATCGATTTGATCAACTTTAAATGGGTTGTATGGGAAGATTGTTTTTGGTGGGCAAATAGGATAAAAAACATATAGACAAAAACGTAAGGAATCGGGACAAAAGTATTCAGAGAATGGAATTTGAGAACACTCTTTTCAAGTTTTTCTTCTCTCACGATCCTCCACTTTCTGGCCTACAATCTCGAAGTCATTAGTCATTATTCATTATTCACCATCTCCACCTCCATATCTCTAATTGATCACGATCCATCTCTTAGATTRGTCTGGAAAGTCAACGATCGAGCCAGAGAGAACCACAAGAACTGGTGTTTTGCTACCTCTATCAAGTTGGCCACTGAAAGATTGTGATTGCAGCATTATGAGTTTGTGACTGTCAAGTACGGAAGGAGGCACAATATGGTACCACACAATTCTATTGTGAATGATGAATCTTTTCCCCAAAGAACCACAATAGGCTAGTTCAGACATTAGAAACCCGAATGATAGAGTTAAATTCCATTTTTCATCTCTCTTATTTGTTTGTTACCATTAAAATTATTATGACAAATTTTATCAAATTGAAACACCATAATGAAGTTGATGATTTGACCAGACATCAAAGGGTTTTTGTACTCTAACCCTTTTCTAATTGAAGAATAATATTGAAAATTTTTAACAATTAAAAAGGTAATATAGATCATCTTCTAATTTGAAGGATATGAATACAAAATATTATATATTTGAAGAGAGCTATCAAAATGGGTTAAATCTATTGAGTCAGCCCAAGCCGTCATGTCAAATGAATACATTGGGTTGGAAGTGAGATAGACCACCCACCTGTTAATTGAATAAAAAAAATTCAAAATCAATTGAAGAAAATTAATCTAAATCCATTTGTTGAACTATTTTGTGATTCTGTAAAAGAAAAGTTAACCTTCTTTGAAACCAGTATGCTCTCTAATCACTCCGTTCAAGCGAAGTCCTCGGCGGAGATTGACCAACTCCGAAAAAGTGTGAAAAAAAAATTACAAAAGAAGGGCTGAGAGGGAGCCAGAATAGGACTGTGCCTTCACTTTTGAAGAAGGAAACCCTCCTCTCAAGCACAAAATCGCACCTTTGTTGCGGCAGTACTAGAATCTCAAAAACCCCTCTAGTTTACACATGTGAGGAAAAGAAGATGAGCCAATGCACCCGGAACTATTCCAGGGCTTCCCTAATGACAAAAATATGGACTCTGAATGGCCCCTAACGAACGTGACGCAGGAGGAATACAAAGAGCTCTGGCCACCATGGAAACGAGCAATTCTCATCAAAATACTTGGGCGAAACATCTCGTTCAAAATTTTGCAACAAGAAATTTATAACCCCAGGAAACAACGAGGCTGTGAAATCATTGGCATGGAATGTAGTTATTTCCTAATCTGATTCTACTCTCTGGAAGATTATCTTCGAGTGTAGTAGAATGACTCCTGGATTATCTTTGGTTATTATCTAACAATCTCCAAGTAGAGACCAAACTTACGTCTATCCGACGATAACATTACCGCCACTCGATGTCGGATACGATTCCCCGAAATTCCCATTGAATTGTTTAATGAGAAGGACATGCATTTAAAGTTGATATGACCASCACGGCAGCCTCGTGCGAGCGATTTGCCAGAATATGTGTTGAATTAGATCTATCCAAACTTTTGATTCCATTTGTGCGATTAATAGGAAACCATCAACCAGTGGAGTACGAGGAACTTCATATGATCTACTTTAGCTGCGGCAAACATGGCCACTCTGACTCCAACTCCCCCAACTCTGCATCGATGAAAGAAAAAATTCTACCCACTACCAATCCAGTGGAGCATGCATAAAAGCTAAGGTCGAGAACTAAGGAAGCAAAATCCATCGATGAATCTGCACCAGGCAACAAAAATCCCTTCGTCCCATGGATGATCCCCAAAAGGCCGACTCGACATAGAGGTGTAAATCAAGTCGGCAGCGGCGAAGTTCATAAATATCATAACATGCCGGCGGAGCAGCCAAAGGAACCCAATAAGGAAGGCACTAATCATGCCACCTCATTACCCCATGATGCCAAACTTGCCAAACCTAGCGATTAATCAAAGGTAATACAATTTAAATCGAAAAATTCGAAACATAACAAGATTACTGGTATCTCAATTTTAGAAAAACTAATGGACAATCAGCAGTATGCAAGAGGCTCTCGATTTGGTACACTAAGTGATGCCGAATCTGACGAGACCATTGAGGATCTGCCCTCTATCCAAACCAAGATCAAAGAAATCCCAGGATCAGCCCATGAACGAGGTGAGGCCAGTGGACTCAAATGTAAGATCAGATCAGGACCGCTCAAACTAAAGAACGTCCTGAATCTGAAATCCAAAGATAAGTGCACTAACCTTTCTACAAATAACCTGAAACAATCCCAAATGCACCGCCAACAAAAACCAATAAATAAATCAATCATCATGACTAAGCCTAATCATTCTAAAGATGCCAATACTACCTTTYTCCCGCTCAACCCACAAACCATAGCTACTAATGAAAATTCAAAACTTTGCATGTCCTCTATTAAGAGGGATTGCAGGCCTACTAATTAAGACAAAAAATTCATGTCACGCTGATGTAGATAATTCTCCTATAACTCTACTAACAAACCGTGAGTCTCAATTAAATCATCAGAATATGTTGGAAACGTAAATATTCAAATGGAGGATGCCACTGGCAGTCAAATGCTAGTACAAACTCGTGTTATTTCACCTTATAAGATAGAGGCAGAGCTCTCTAATGCTATGATAATTAATCAATGGAAGTTATTGTGTGGAATTGTCGAGGCATAGCCTTGGATAAATTTTACCAACATTTGTTCAGCATGCATAAGGCACACAAATCCAGATATTTTACTCATGTTACCAATTTTTGCACCACCAACATATCCTAAACCTTTTAAGATGGAAGCAGCTTGTTTTTTGCATCCACAGTTCGAGGAAATTTTCGAACAAACATGGAATGCATCCGACCATGATTTGATGAAGGCTACACCAGCTTTCACCATCCATGTCCAACAGTGGAACATTGGGTAATAATTTTTAGCGAAAACGATCTTACCTAAACCGCATTGCAATAATCCAAAAATTCTTGACCTTGGTAGGTCAGAATTCCTGTATCAATTGGAGGCTGAATTCATTAATGAATATGAATCGACTCTTCAACAAGAAGAATCGTACCGGTTCGAAAGAGCCAGTACAAATGCATTGTAGAGGGGGAATACAACACTAGATTTTTTCATACCACAGTCATCATCCCAAAAATCACGCAATAAAATTGGGAGACTCAATAGAGTAGATGGAACTTGGTGTGACCAAGCTGAGGAGCTCAAAGAAATGGTTAGTTCATTCTACTTTAATCTATTTTCAGGTTAACCGTGTGCTACTCCTATTTCCAAGAACTGGCAATTCTCACACCTTACTCACAGAGTTAAACATCTGCTCAACCGACCAGTCCTGCCTGCCGAGGTGAAAAATGCTATTTAGAAATGGGTCCTTATAAAGCCTTAGGATCAGATGGCATGATGCCCATGTCCTACCATAAGGATTAGCATTTTCTTGGATAAGCAGTGTCTAGTTTTATGCTGAATAATTTTAGTCAGGGGAGTATACAACACGAGATGAATAAATGTACCATCTGTCTCATTCTGAAACAAGACCAACCGGAGGTAGTCTCTCATTTCCGACCAATTGCGTTATGCAATGTGGTCACAAAAATAATCTCAAAAATCGTAGCAAACAGACATAAACCAATCTTGAAAAAATTAATTAGTCAAAACCACTGTAGCTTCTTTCCTGGTAGACATCCTGCAGACAATATTATTATGGTCTAGGAAATAGTACACACCATGCATAAGAAAGCTGGTCACAAAGGACTTACGACTGTGAAAATAGATCTCCGGAAAGCATACAATCAAGTCAGTTGGGAGTTTCTGAAGGAAGTTCTGCAAAAATTAAGTTTTATCTGTCAATTTGATAAAACTTATCATTCATATACATCTATTACTAGTTTATCTTGTTGTGGAGATAGCAGAGTATGGAAGTTGAAGTATGCAAAACTAAACAAATGAAAACTGAGAATTATGNTGTCTTCCAGGGACAGGATTAAGGTTGAATGAGCCTTCTCTTCTAAGGATACCATATTGTCTGGTAGAGGGATAGGTGGAGGTTTCAGAAGAGGTGTCCAGAGACCCTCTCGTTTAAGCAGTGCTCTAGTTTTGATTTGCCAAAGACTGAAGCTGTTCTTTCCATTGAATTTGTCTATTTTCAAACTTTTACCACTCATTTTCTTTTGCAGTTTTGCAGGTAATTTGGCTCTGATACCAGTTTGTTGTGGAGATAGCAGAGTATGGAAGTTGAAGTATGCAAAACTAAACAAATGAAAACTGAGAATTATGTAAAAGTGATCTGAAATGAAGATGATAACACAGAGATTTAACGTGGTATCCAGCAAGAAATTTTGCTGACTAATTCACGGGCCAAAGCCACAAACAAATCCACTATGAACTGGAGTTTACAGATGGAGTTACAAAGACAGATTGCAGCATTTACAGAGACTCTCAAATCTGGAAATGAGACAGACTAATGCTGCAATACGGAGGACTCCTTTTCTGGACTAAAACTCAGAACAGAACTCAAAGCCAAAAACTCTCTGCTAAAAAATCAAGCCAAAAGACTAATATACACTGCAAGAGAAAATCAGACAACATGTCTGATTTCTTGCCTAAAATTCAGCAGCAGCATGTTGATGTGATGACTGCAGCTGCATTTGTTTTGCTGCAGTTAATGCAGCCATGCTGCAGCCATACTGCAGCCATACTGCAGCCATGCTGCACTTGAGTTTCTTCATTCTCCTGAACAGTCTTTGGCCTCAATTTCAGGTTCCCCTTTTCAACCACTCCATCTTCCTGTATTTCAGCCTTCAGGTGATTAGCTTAGTGGTTAATCACAGATTTCCTCTGATTCATGATCCTTAAACAAATTCAATGGAAAGGCCTGCTTGCTGAGAATGAAGTTTGCTGTGACATTATTTTCTTCTCTGCTCCAGTCTTTGGGTGATCACTAATAACCATGCTTCAAGTCACATTCGTTTAACATATCTAATATATGGAATGGGGAGCGCGCCTTCTGGAATTTAATCRCTCTCGGGTAACCGATAAGGCAACCCGCTATCGCCTTATTTGTTTCTGCTTTGTGTGAAAGTATTAAGTCAACAGATTACAAAAGCAGTGGATGATGGAACATGGAAACCTGCTCGAGCGTCTAGAACGACCTGAAAATCTCGCACCGCTTCTTTGTTGATGATCTTCTACTCTTTGGAGAAGCAACTAATGAACAGGCAACTGTTATGGGGAACATTCTCAACGACTTTCGTAGCCAAGCTCGCCATAATGTAAATCTCTTGAAATCTAAAGGTCTTGTATCTCTTAATGTGTCCCCCTCTTCTACTCGCAGGTTGGCTTTCAGTTGCGGAGTGCAGGTGACTGATAACTTGGATCTCTCTCTCGGAGTATCCATCATACACAAACGCATCAATGGCGCAACATTGTGACTATCTTGTCTATAAAGTGGAGAAAAAACTCAGGGGTTGAAAAATAAAGAACCTATCAATGGCAACTCATGCAATTTTAATCGAAACAGTATCTTTTATTGTTCCAAGCTATGATATGCAAATAGCAAAACTATCTTGCTTTATTATCTCCAGACTGAAAAAGATTAACAGAGCCTTTTTCTGGGGAGATGTAGGCAGTGACCGCACGTTACACACGATCAGTTGGAAAGATAGTTGTAAGAGAAAAGAAGAAGCGGGATTGGGAATTCCATCTTTGCAAACAATGAATCAGCTCCGACTAGCCAAATTGGCATCGCGCCTCTTGTCTAACCCAAGTTCATTGTGGGCAAGCACGTTGTTAGCCAAATATAACAGAACATCCCTATATAAAAGGTAATGTACAAAATTGCTCTTCCAGGTGGAAAGGTGTACTGTGCGACTTCAAACTTCTTAAAAATTATCTCACTTGATCGATCGATAATAGAAAGAGCACTTTCTTCTGGATAGACCATTGGCATCCCAGGGAAAAACTCACAGACTTCATTGTCAACCCTTTCCCTGATATAAAAATCACAAAGAAGTTATGTGACTACTGGGAAGAACAATCTGGATGGGATATTGACACCTTTACCATGTTCTGCTATCGGATTGCGTTAGATATCATGCTTGTCCAAACTGCCGGCGATGACAAGCCTAGATGGGCATGTTCAGCATCCAGTGAATTCTATACCAATATGGTTATCCAACATACCTCTCATCAATCTGCAACTATGAGAAGGCCCTGGAGGAAACTATGGCTACATCAAGCACCTATGAGGTCCTCTTTACATCTATGATTTCTGCGACGAAATGCACCGAAGACTAGCAGCCTTTTACATCAATAAAGGGTCTTAGAGTCACCAATTTGTCCTATTTGCAACAAAGAAACAGAAACAACTCTTCATGCTTTAAAAGACTCTTGGGATGCGAAGCAACTATGGCGTAATTTTGTACCTGCACAACATCTTAGAAACTTTTGCGGCCTGCAATGTCCTACCACATGGGTGAATTGGAACCTCCCTGAATGCAAGAATGTTAAGATCCAAGATGTGCTGTGAACAGAAATTTTCAGGATTACATGCTTATGGACTTGGGAATGGCGTAACTCACAGGTTTCTTACACTAGTTTTTCATTGCCTCCACTACATAATAGACTCTGTTTTACTCAAAAAATGGTGGAAGCTATACTTTCAGCAACAATAATGTAATGCATCTCTCATTAGGTGACTTGTAATGGACTATTGGTTTGTGATATATTCATTAGCTTCGAATTCCAATAATATTCAACATTGTATTTTTTATTTCGTTTCATAGACTTTGTTTTTAGCAACCTAAAACATTAAAAAAATATTAATATTATTTATTAAGTTTCATAAATTTTGTTGAACTTTATGAACTTTTAAATTTAATTATTTCTGGGGAGCTATTTAATTAAATGTGAAACAATATATAATATAATCAATGATATGATGAATTATAATGATCATTTAAATAACTTTTTTAAGGATTGTTAGGATTTTAGAAATTTTTAGAGATGCTCTTAACTTTTTACGTTCTCTTTCTTTTTTAATTTTTCGTGGGCCTTCCTCACCTGATCCACAACTCATCTTGAATTAGGTTCTAAAGCGGATGCTGAGTTGCCGATGGGCCAGCCTGACGGGCCATGAGTTTGCCCAAAGGGCATAAATACTAACCATTCAAATAAAAACATTTATGTCCTTGAATCCATTTTTAAATGAAGAAAAAATTATTAAATAGAAAATGTGAGAAAAAGAGATATTTTGAAATTCAAAATTTTAAAAAAAATTCCTCGCCCGAAGAAGGAAAACAATTGCCTTTTTCATTAATGTTGAAATTCTTCTTCAACGATAAGAATTTTAGCCAAATGGAGCCTTAGAGGGCGTTGCTGAAGGTTAAGGGCCTTTATGACTTGGATTACTATCATTATTTGGGCTTGTCCAAGAGTTCTCATGTGTCCATTTAAGAGTTGGGCCTCAGAAACCTTCCCGTGGCACCATAACAATTCACAGTAAGATCGAAAAGACTTTCTTAAAGCTAAAAAAGATTAAAAAAGACTGATATTTTAAGAATCTAGCAGACGCTTATTAGAAATAGTAGCAAAAGCTGATCTATCAAGAGAGCCAAAAAGGCACAAACTTGAGGAGCATCATGAACTTAGTACATGATCAATTCCATTCATTTAGACAACTCAACAGAAAGACCATAGGCCAATGAAGAGATAGTTGTCTGAGACACTCCACTGGTTCCTCCCAGATACCATTTCTTGATCATGTCGACCACATTTGCATTCTCCACCTTGAAGTTTGATTCCTCTTTTCCTTCTGTGTTGAATGTGATCTATATCGAAACAAGAAACTTCTGTAAGCTTTTATATTCTCCAATCTGAACAAGATGATAACATATACAGAACTGATTGTTAGTTAGTTACCTCTGCAGTTGCAGAAGTAGCAGGGAAGTAATATGTGAGGATAGAATTCTTGCTGAAATATTTAGACTGCAAAAACTCAAGAATCTTCTCCAGGACTTCTTCCTCCTCTTCCTCATATTTGTCCTCTGCGGCCAATCGATCCCTCACTGCACTCTCTAGCTGGGATCCATATTGGGAGCCCTTTATCTCCTTTATGACAACGACTCTCAAGAACTTGTCAACGGGGGCTGCAAATTTATATCAAGAATCAGATAGTAGTAGTATTCAGGAGAGTTAAGTTACTTAGCCACAGAGAATGAAAGGAGGCAGTGATTTTTATCCTTACCTGATATAACTGCATCAAAGAACTCGTCATTTCCTGCAAGCTCAGACTCTTTCTTGCCCTTCCATTTCTGTAAATGAGTGACAATTGCTGGATCGAGATAAACCCCAATAGCAGTGAACTTAATTTGAAGGAAATGTATCTCAATGTCAGTTATTCCTGGAGAGCACGGTTCAATAATCAACATCCAAATTTGAAAGGAAAAAAAAGAACAAAGAGTAAAGTAACAAAGTTTTCCACTTTGAATTTAACCAAACAAATCATAGGAAAACGGCGGATCGCTGCTTGGAATTGGCTTACCGTGACCGAGCAAAGCCAATGGCTTACTCTGATTGACCTGAGAAGGAAAAGGGATTTCGTGCACCATCACTTCTGAACCCACTGTAGAAACACACAAAAGGTATTTTCAGAGAAATCATGGCTTTTCCGGATTAAACATACGCATACAAAAACCAAGAAATAGTACAAATTCAAAGCACTTTCAGTCCTTGACAAACCCGAAAGCCAAAGGAAAATGCTTACTCTTAAATCTCTATCAAGAAACTGAAACCAGTAGAACAATTCTTGCGTCAAGGAGTAACAAAGCAAGACGAATGAATTGCAGAATATATATATGGGATCGGGATTTGGGGTTCTATTGAATCTCCCATTTTGGTATATAAGTAGGTGCAACGAAGACTGTTGTTTGTCAGCTACCCGCTTACGCATATATTCAATCAATCCGCCCTTCAGCCTAGGCGTGGTAGGTATAGTTCTTGGTTGCTATAAAGCCATGAAAATCGATAAGACATTTCCAATATTATTTTTCCCTTTTTTTTCTTTTCTTTTAGGTAGAAAAGTTGTAGTATTAAATTATTTTATATTTAAGTAAGACTTACATTCAATTTAAAAAAATAACTCTCATAAGTTATAGAGTTATGAATTCTTAAATATTTTGAGAGAGATATTCGTTTCAAATTTAATACTTTAGATATTAATATTACATATTTGAATATATAAATAAAAATTTATTTTTTTTTGAAAATTCGTTGTACTCTTACGAATAAAATTAATACGGATTCAATTTGAATTGCGTTCAAGTTTAACTTTTACTCCAATGAAGATTTGATTCAAAATTAATCGATAATCGAATATTACATGCAAAGAATCGAATATATAGTATCGTTTTAACTTATCAATCCACTTATCTTAAACTGATGTATTAAATCATCAATTCATTTTATTGTTATGATTATGGTGTTATTATCTTCACTTAGTTTTTTTTTTTTTTTTTAATTGTGGGCGTAAAGTGAGCCGTTTCAACCTAAAATTGATTCGACATACTTGTGACGCTCAAGGACGAAGAAAAGTTCCAAATTGTCAAACACCGTTGTGTCCTTTTCATGTTGCGGCTAGGCGTCAAGTCACTCCAGCCACGGCCGAACGTTTCGCGTGGGACGAACGTCACCGCACATAGAAGCTGAGAAGAGTAACAAAAGAGCTGTAAGAGGTGGCATCAGAAACATGACTCCATAAAAAAGAAGAAAAAAAATTTAAAAATCCTTTAACTATATAATTCATCATATTATAATAAATATTAATATAATTCAACATTCAACGCAAAAAATAAAAAATTAATTGATTTATGTTGATAGAATTAATTTGGTGGGAAGAAGCTCCTCCTCCTTCCCTATTGAATTTTTGGCGTCTATACCAAAACAATTTATGTCGGGGAAATAATCTTAATCTTCTCAATTTTCGTGTTTGTTAATTTATTTTTCATTCATGRATTATTATCTGAATTTTGACCTTTTTGGAGTTKATAATAATGTTTTTTTCTAATAAATTGGACAAGTATTTCTTTCTCTAATTGTTTCAATTAAATAAATAAATAAATAAATAAAACTCAACAGCGTGGGTGAAACCAAACAAATAATACAATATTAATTGATGTTAGATTACTTTAAACAACGTTTAACATTTAATCAACTAGTTTAATAAATACATCTGTGTTACTTCTTTCAATTAATTTTGATTATTTAATTTTAGTTTAATTTTTACCCATTAAAAGCAGATTGACCCGTCCCACCCTACCTCTAAATGGGTCGAAAAGATCCAACCAAACTCACTCTTGATGGACTGGACTAAATCGAATTGATTSGCAAAATACCTAACGGGCCTGGGTTCCATTCAATTTGAACACATTTGTGCTGACGCGGCTGGCGCAGGGTAACATTATACGGTCCATTTCAGATGAAATTTTAACTTTCATCTTTTCCTTATTAAAATACTCGATAATAGGAAAAAATTTATATACATTCGTTATATCACAATAGTCTTGTACATTTCGTTCGGTGGCTCCATTTGGATTTGGAGTCTTATTGGAAAAAAGTTTATTTGTTCGAAAAAMCTTTTAAATGTAAAAGGTGGAAATTTGTGAAATTTGAAAGTTGAATTTGTAATTTAAATGAAAAAAGTTTTATTTTTAAAAAATTCATTTCGATTGAAAAGATATTTAATTTAAACAAAAAGAATCATCGGAGTTGGAAAGATTTGAAATATGATTAATAAATACAAAATGGCAAATGAAACACTTTAATACTCGGGTATTTATCGTCAACCTCAATTATTTTTGCTTTAATACCACTCAGGTATTGTTGAGATAATACACAGACAGTTCAATAATCCAGTTTAATTTTTCGCCTCAATACCCAAATATTCTTTTCTAATCAAAACTTTATTTTTACTTGGTTTAATATTCAGGTAATGTTGGATAATATCCATGTAATTTTTTCGTGATGAAAAGTTTACTATAGATATATATTTTTTTGTTTGAAAAGACTAAAAAATAAATTTTTAGCTGAAAAAAGAATTGCATATTTATTTTTAAAAACTAAATAAATAAAATTTTGTACGAAACTAAATTTATTTTTTATTTGAAACTCAAATCCAAATGGAGCCTTATTTTGTCTACAGATCCCCAAATTATCCACGCAGGGGCACTAAATTGTCAAGTGTGTAAGTAATATTTTTTAATACATTATTTATTATTATTTTTTATCATACCAATAATAACACGGCGTATATATGGATATTTAATTGATCCACTATAACTCTCTTTCTAATTTAACTAATTATCTCGATAATACATAATCATGTATTATCGTTTTATTTATCGTATAACACAAAAGGTATTAAAAGTATGCAATCCAAATTTTCCTTTTATAAAACTTGGGATAGAGTTAAAATACTTCCATTTAATTTAGTCATCTTTATCTAATTATCTACACAAATCTTATTATCAGAAAAAGATAATGTCCAATCATAAAAAGAGGAAAAAAAAAGCTAAAATGGAATAAAATAAAGAAGAAGAAAAAAAGAAAGATATTATATGGAAATACAATAGAAAAAAGATACAATCATTATCTGCCCCAAAAGGTGGGAGTAACTTAAAAAGGGCAAAAAGTGAACAGTGGAAGCGAGAGAGGACCAAAGATTAGATGAAAGCACAAAAATACCCTCCGTCATCCCGAGTATAAAGCGGCAACCTCAGATGAGTCCTTGAGAAAAGGGAAGAAGAAAACCCTCCAGATTCCATTTGAATTTGAAAAAACAAGACGGAGGAAGCAAACTCCCACAAAAACATCAAAGACGTTGGTTTTGTACTCTATTGGCTTAATAGGAAGTAGCAACTAATAAATAGTAACATCCCCACACATTCCAATTTCTGCTTTGCCAAGAAATCCAACGCCTTGTCAGCGCGCTTTTCTGCAATTTCAAATCCAAATAATCCATTCTTCCCTCTCTACTTCTATTTAATCTATTCTAGCATCCTCAGGCAACATTTGAAGACAAACCCTAACACAAACATCACCCGCTGCTTCAGACTCCCAAATGACTGATCTTTTTTCGTACACAATCTTGTTTCTGTTCTAAATTTTGAATCTTGATTTCTGGGTTTCGTTTAAATTTTGGGTTTTTGTGGTGAGGGTGCTAGGTATGGAGGATGAATGCGGGGTTTCTGATAAATCTTCGGGGTTGCCCAGATCTGAATCAAAGGTTTGGGTTTTTATCCTTTTAGTTTTGGTTGTTTTCTAGAATTCTTTTTGGGCCTTACTTCTTGGAGTTTGAATTCTTTTGGTTTTCATTTTTCAGATGTTGGCGGGGGAGAAGAGAGCAAGTGTGGAAGTGGAAGTGGAAGAAAGATCGGAATTTGCCCAGAAAAGAGTGAAAATGCGGGATCTTGAATCTGTACTGCGTTCTGAAGGTATCTTTTTTCTTTAATTGAGTTCTTGTTTTCAAGCAAGTTTAGCCTTAGAATGATGCAATTTGGGAAGATAAGAAATTAACGAATTTGGATTTTTTTCCTTTCCCGCCTGAACAAATTCCATATGAGATGTGGAGCGCTCAATAACTTTATTCTGAATTGCTAGGTTAATTGGTTATGCCTTTATATTTCTAGCTTCTAAAGTAAATCTCCAAAGCTCTAAGGAGTGGTTTCCAGGGGGTTTTTTTTTTTTTTTTTTTTTTTCGAAATGGAAAAACCAATTATTGGCTTCTCGATGTTGTTTAAGGGAAATCAACCCAGGAAAGTAACTGATATCGTCGCACTTTATGTTTTCTGGAACAGAGAGGACAGGAACTGAGACAGAGCATGTTGCTGTTAACCATGCTCCTAGAGCTCTTGATCTCAATTGTCAGATTGGTATTCCCAGTAATGCGGTTGCTGAGGATAACATGGCCTTTATTGAGGAAAGCAATCCATTGCCTTCTTCAGAGAAGCAAGAAATGGGAAGTTATTTTAAGACATTGAATTCTGGAGGCTTTGGCTTAGATCTTAATGCACAAGACCTCTCTAGCTCAATCAATCGTGATCCATTTCATCCTTACAAAAATTATGAACATCTAAAATCGAAGGATGATTCTGAATGTGCGAGTTCAGTTGGCCCATTGGAGGAAAAAGATCCAATGAAAGTCTGGAAAGAGATGAAACAAAATGGTTTCCTGTCATCTTCTCATGGAGGTGTACCAATGCCAAAGCCACGTGGAAGAAAGAATAAAAATGATGGGATCAAGAAAAAGATGGAACTTGCCAGGAAAGAACAAGTAGACAGGTTTGCAAAGATAGCTGCTCCCACCGGACTCCTCAATGGACTGAATCCTGGAATAATAAACCATGTCAGAAACAGCAAGCAGGTTCATTCTATTATAGAAGCCATAGTAAGGTCAGAAAGAATTGAGAACCGCTGGGCTGAAAGCAAAGAGAAAGACCAAATGAAGACCAGCGCTAAAGATCTTTATGAGGAGAAAGGCTTGAACAGATTCAGGGTTTCTCATGCAGCTGGGGCAATGAGTACTTTTCCAGGGAGCAGGCCGACAGGTGCTCAATTGCTTAACAGCTCGGTCTCTTTGAATTCAGAGCTGACAGGGGGGGATGATGAGTCATGCATGATTGATGTGAGAGCTTTTGGAAGTGCTAATTTCTCTCACCCAAACCGAGAGGGCGAGGATGATGTTCTTGCACTGAAGTTGTCATCATCTGCACCCATGGGTTCAGAGCATGCGAGCTCTTTGTCTAATGAAGACTCAGCAAACCTAACCAGTGCGACTTCACTTTCTGTTAAAGGTTGGTTCCTAAATTACTCTAATTGCTTGATACGTGCTCTGTGCCAGCGTTATTACCTTTTGGAAGATGGTTTCCCTTCTTCTGTTAGATGAGGGAGCACAAATTTCCCTCTGCAACTACTCTGAAGAGGATTATCTATAATTATAAACTGCCAGAAATTCCTTGGTTATTTGAACTTTGTAAGACTCAAATACTCTATATTAGATGTTGATTTAACTTCTGATTTGTAAGAAAGAATGTTATAGTTTACATTAATGGACTGTTACTGATTTCAGCTGCCAGTGTTGCTTCCCAGTGGTTGGAACTTCTTCTTCAAGATATTAAAGGCCGTCTTGCTGGTAGGCACATACTTTTTGAAATATCAGCTCAGTGAATCTGGGTAGAAAAGCTTCTGATCTATTTTCTTCGCTCATGCAGCACTGCGACGCAGTAAGAAAAGAGTTAGGGCTGTAATTCACACGGAACTACCCTTCCTATTGTCAAAAGAATTTCCATCTGTTCAAGAAAATCATTTGTGCATTACGAAGAGTTCTACTCCTTGTCATTCTGACCTTGCAACTGCTGATGCACACCTTGCTAAATGGAATACATTGTTTGATCAGATGGATAAAACTCTCTCTGAAGAAGAGAGACAACTGGTAAGTTGGAGTGGAGAATGCACACATTATTCTTGTGTTCCTTTCCTAAGGAAGAATTGACGCTTTCTAACGGATCTGAGCAATCTGATTTAGTATTTCCTGCTGCATATGCATTGTGGTCATTGCTTAGGTGTTGATTAGAATTGCCTAATTATAGATCATTTTCTGCTTATGGGTTTGCATAGGCTAGCTGCATGTACTCAAAATCCTGTATGCTTTTGGTTTACATTACAATTGTTTTTCTGCATCACTGATACACCTTTCACCTACCATTCTTCCTTGAGATTTTCCTTTGGAGAAAGTTATCTGAGTGTTTTGGTTACATATCATCTTTTTAGGAAAGTTGGTTAAACCAAGTTAGGGAGATGCAGTTGCACTGTGAAAATGGRCTTCTCAAATACAATGCAATCTACAGTCTGCAGCATCCTGGGCCATCTGAAAATGATTGCAGGTAAAAAGATTATTACATGCATATCATACTTTAACCATTAAAAACAGATAAAGATATTATAATCTGTAGCTATGCTTTATTCCCTTTTGTTCACCAGTGTCCGTTTCTTTTTTGTCTTTAATATGGGTTACCATTGAAAGAAATGAACAGTTTGGTCCCTTAGGATGATTTGAATATCTTACAGCTTTTTGCTTTCTGTATCAACTAAAAGAACCAAACTTTCGATGGTCAAATTGATTATTCCTGTTTAGAACTACTGTTTCATTTTCAGCAATATCATTTCCTAAATTCCATGCCCTGACTGTGGTGTAGATTTTCCACCATGAAGCTCTATGATTGACTTAAAATTATCCTTTATTTGATGATGAAACTACAAACATTTTTCTTAAATATTTCCATCTAATTTTTCTTTTTTGGTAGCAGTTCTTCCTCTACGATTCCATAGGTAGGAAGCTAGAGTAGGTAATAATTTCAAAGGAAGATATCTACTACCAGATTTCATGTTCCTTCCAAGGAAGATAGAAGCTCTTCATATAATGTTTACACATATTAGGGTGGTTAGATTCAATGCTCTTTAAGGAGACGGGAAATGATTTGGGAAGGAATAATTTGTCTTCCCTTTTAGGAGATTGTGATGGCAGCAAAAGAAAGGAAAAGGGGAGAAGTGCAAGGTCTGCTAGTTTGAGAACTCTTCCCCCAGTGGGAAGAGAACTGGATGACTTTTATGTATCTTCCATATTTACCCAAAACCTCATTGCATATAGTTTATCCAAAAGTGTATAGAAAAGATATGCTTGTAATCAACACATTTAAAGCTTCTTCCACTTCTCTCATTAAATTCTCGTTCTCCTTTCTTTTCTCTCGTAACTCTCCCAAACTAGGTCTGAAAACTTCTTTTTGTACTTCCAATGAGCTATATAGCATCTTTGTTGTAGATCAAATAAGTCTATAAGAATCCACGGAATCACTGGACATGGCTTACTATTAAAGAACTCTTTTCTGTTTCTGCCTGATCCATCGTCAGTGGATTAATAACAGTAATCTGCATCATATTTCCGCTACTTTGAAGTTTGTTTTTGAACTTGTTTTTACTCTTTTGTGCAGACTGTTTAAAGCTGATAGCTCTGACAGGGATTTGGCTGTTCGGGCTGCTGCTGCTTCCATTTATTCGACCTGCAACCATTTGTCGTCACTGGAAAATCTACCCTGCTGCTGATCAATATAAACGCATTTAATAGTTGTATCATTCAACTCCTAATTATACTGGATGGATGCTTCGTCCATGTTCAAGTCTAGTTTTCACCTGCTTTAGCATACAATTCTTAGCTCTGCTGTAGCCACAGTCCATAGGCTCTGCTCTAGCACACAATCCTTAGCTCTGATAATCTATTACCTTGTAACATTAGAATTCGATGTGATGATGTTTCACAGTTTTCATTGTTCAGTATCCCTTCGTTTAATTTGTTACTCTTACAAAATATAAGTGATTTGGATTCAAGAATCAGTCCTAGCAATTTGTAGAATTTTTCTCATTATTTTGTGCTCTTTTTAAGCTCAATGGACGGTAGAATGAAGTCCCTTTTATGTCCATAAAATGGACATAACCATCAAAGAAATTCCTAATATGATAAATGTAACATTGTAATTGCAAGACGTGAAAAAATTCAAATATGCTTAATGTAATTATCACTGGTCGTACATCCTTCATATATAAATAAAAATTCTCTCTATTTTTCTCTTAATTTTTACACAAGTTCAAATTACAAACCTCTCTACACTAAAAAATTTGATTTCTTTGAGTTTAAATTAATTGTTGACAAAATTTCAAATTGAGTTTCAAAATTTTAATTAGAGTATAGAAGTTGAGAGAAAAGAAATTTAGAGAGTAAAAGACTTCAATAGTTAATGAAATAATTTTAATTTATATATGAGTTATAATAGAAATTTCATATCATCATGCATAATATATTATTATTTCAAGTTTAACCTAAGCATTACACTCTTCGTTATTTTAAAGTATATCGTAACAGAGTAAAACACATCAACCAATGAGATAATAAATTAGTTTTAAAATGTTATTAAAATGACATATTTACTTTCATATTGTAAAAGAATAGATTAAATCGTATGTTAATTTATTGTGTTTGATTTGAAAATTAAATAAAATAAAGATAAAAAATATATTTAATGATATTTTGATAAATAGAAAATGATTGTAACATACTTTATTTTTCTTAATTTTCTACATAAAAAATGAGAGCGCAATATATTTTATATTTTATATCATGAAACTACATCCTATTCTGCTTGTTGTGGGCAGTGTACATTTACTTAATCGTAGTAGAGTTGCTCGAATCCTATGGCTTTTGGTGATTTAAAATCTATTTTGGATTGATATGACTCTCTTAAAATTTTCGGCTACGAGTAATTCTATATATTTTGAAGACTAATGTCCAATTATTAAAAAATATAGGGATTATAATGCAAATCCATCAAATTYTGTAAGGAAAAAAACATCTTGGCCTAGAYTAAAATCATATCCATTAATTTGACATACAAATTTATTTCTAACATGAATAAGCAAGAATTTAAAACAAAATAAATATCCAATTATCTATAATTAATTTATATTTTGATGATCAAAATAAGGTTTAAGTACAAAGAATCCATGTTGTTTTGCCAAATTATCATGGTTTCAATATGATCACATTATATCCTAAATGGATCCTATGAAATATCTAATATATTTTTTGAGTTATTATGGTTAAAAAATAACCATTAATTTTATACTTGTCCTTGAAAAGATTAAAAAGAAAGATGGAAGTATTACAACGTCTCAGCATTAATAACAAGATAAAACTCTAAACATCTCAAGGAGTATAATTCATCACCTTTTTCTTTTATTTTATATTTCAACTTTTTATYATAGGGGATGCTATGCAACTTCACATTATTCATTTATCAATTCAACATACCAAACAACCGAATTTTGGTAGTAAACTCTCAAACAAACAATATAAAGAAAATTAACAAAATCAAAATTAAGAAAGAATAAGAAAATAAAAACTACGTGCCAAGTTTCATGCCAAACGCACATCATCTCTCTTTTCTTTTACAAGGAAAACAAAAACTAAAAAAAAATATATTTTTTTGATTTTTAATTTCAGAAATTATACGCAAATCTTCAGACGGGTGATATTACTAGTCTAATAGGAATTTTCGATAGAAATAAAAGAAACAAATAATCTAAAAACATAAAAATAAAATACTAAATTTATCATCTTTGTCCTAATGCTGATTTCTGTTAAGTCTATACAAAAAGTAGGAATTTAGAGTTTTAATAAAAATGAGATGATAAAAAAACGCATTAGCAGGAATTTGCTTGGGCATGTTATATGTATCAGTCACAAATACATGCATGGCATGGCAAGCAATCCATGAGAGACATAGAGATCAGTGCCAAGCTCAAAGACACTCCATGGAGAGAGAGGAGAGGCTGCACTGCACCACCCTTTTCAATAAATTAGGAAAGGTAACAATCACTTTTCTATACAAGCACCCAGTTAAAAGTACAAAGCATGCTGCTTTTACATATTTCCAGCAAAAATAAGCCACCACCCAAATCCTCTGCTCATATCTACCTCTTCTTTCCTTCTATAATATACAGCTATATGACAATGGTGTATAATGAATACAACAGCAAGACTACAACTAGAGATTTTTGCCTTCTCTTTGGTTAGATTAAATATGTGGAACTTGACATATTTGCAAGTAAACTAAATCTAGCAAGACACTTCTGTGTGTTATGTAGAAGTCTACAACCAATTGGGTGTCATCTTACTTGAAATGGGCTTTGGAGATTGATTATCCGGAACCTTGGCAAGGGATCGATATTGCAGTTTCACACTCTCTGCATTGTCCAATGTCTTTACCACATACCTGAAGCAATTTATTATGTCAATGACATATAGCTCAGCAACGGTTGGTATAAAAGTACATCAAACATTTTACGTATCAACAATAATGCCAATGCGCTAACAAAACTAGACGAACAAATGCACATCCAGAAGGAAAACGAACTCTTGACCTATTCAAGGAACTTCCTTTACGGGATAAAAGCATGAAGAAGAAAAAAATATTTCTTCTCTGAAGGCAAGAAGACTGCATAGTGGTCAATCACCAGGAAAATAAATAGAAGATAATTACAAGTTTATCAGAAAAGCATATAGCGACAACTAGATCTGATTTACGGTGGTGTCACTCCATTCAGTAACTTATTGGAGTAAGAAATTTCTTCAATGCACCAGGAGAAAATCAAATGACAATTTCTAGATATTTTTAATCACCTTTCTGTCCTTTCATGTACTTGTACCCCATCATAAATCGAAAGGGGATTATAGAATTGGAAACAAAAAATTAATAAATATGAGAGAGGGATTTACCATCCATTCAAGCATTGAGTAGTAACAATAGCTTCACGTCCAACAAACCGTGGGGGTGTCCTCTTGTTACCCTGGTTCATACATTATGTACTTAGGTTATTCCATTTAAAACTAAGCCAGCAATTTAACAACGCTAAAAGTTTGCTTACAAACCTTTATTATAACCCTGTCAGTCACTGCAAAAGGAAATTGAACACCTCTTCCCCTCGGATGATCTGTGAGCYCTGAATCACCATAAGTCCCCTTATCCTACAAGAGAAATTAGATTTAAACAAATATCAGAGGAAGCTGTTTAAGGGAATCACATAAACATGAACAGTTCTTTCCTAATTATGACTTCACATCAGTTGGTAGAAAATACGTAACACAATGACCAACCTGTTCATATCGTTCCCTCCTCCTTTTTGATGCGCGGTTAACCTGTAATTCCTCTTCTCGACGGAATGCCTGGACAGCAGCTCGAAGAGCTAAAGAAACAAAGGTATAGAAAAATCACCAATCTGGTAACCAGCACATGAAAAGAACAAATGTTCTATGCATGGCTTCATCTCCTTACAGCACACAATACCTTTCCAAATTTGGTGGTTAAACTCTCACTCTATATACTCTATATTATCTCTGGAAAGAGAAGCATACTAGAATGCTTAGCAAATTCAGAAGTCCACTAATTGAAGTTTTTGCTGATGTAGTTGCTGCTTTGAGGTATGCTTCTTATACATTTGTAAGCTAGTTTTCAGTATGCAATAAGTCCATCATTTACAATATAAATATAGAATTTTTTTTGTTGTCCCAATGGAAGGAAAAATCCTAATATTGTTGTATATGATTTACTAGTGGGATGATATATGCCTCCATCAATCCCATTTCAAAAATGTCATAGGTTGCTATGCACACCTACAGGTGATCAGGGTGGGTTCCTAGGCAATTCTGGCTGGTTTCGGCAGTTTCTTCAGTCGCCAGTTCCAATTCTGATGAAATTTCTGCAAATCTTTATTTTCAAAAAGAGCTTTTAAAAGTAAAAGGGCTTCGAACTTAATTTTAGTTGCCTAAAATCTATAATTTGATTGGAGTTATCTTGAACATGCAGAGGATATGGAGGTTTGAAATGCTCCAAACGAGCCATTCTTGTTTTACGTGCAGCTTCTGACACTTAGGATTGGCAGTTGAACTCGTGGGGGGTCTTGTGTTTCCATTACTTTGGTAGGACCCGTAGTAGGTTATCTTTACGGTTAAAGACTAGCTTCAGGACATGACAACAACTGTGGAAGTCTTTACATAAATTTAATCAGTAAAAAAAGAATAATTGCAGTTGGCTGCTTCTTAACGGTCTTTTAAGTTTGAGCTTTTTAGGAAATGAAATATTGAAAGAAGGACCTAACTGGCATGAGAATGTGGCTGCTCAATTGAGTTCTCAAAAAGTAACGATTCTGACTATCTTCATTGTAGTCCTGCAGAAACTAAAATTCAAGCTAATCTTGGCACTAAACCGCATGTATTCAACTCCATCATGCCCCTTATTGATTCCTGGACTCTTAACAAAGAAACTAAATAAGTCAGAGTCACCTCAAACTAACGGTCTAGGTGTTGTCAATCGCATTCTTCAGTCTCTTCAAGCCATTATCTAATGTTGTCCTATCTAACATCCCCAAAACATAATTATAGCATGCTTTTTCCAGCAAGTATATGTTAGTGACTTCAGTAAACCATGAAATTAATTTATAATCCACAAGTCAAAGGGTGTCATTTCTTCTCTTTCATGCATATAATAAAAATCCTGCCCTGTGATGTAGGTTCTTCTCTAGTCTGATTTATCAGCGCTTTCATACAATAACAATCCAAGACCAGATCTTGTTCCCAGACAAGCAGGAAAGGTTGATTTCTTGCCTTTCTCACTGTAATCATATAGATATACCTGATAAATCTGATTGAAATCTATCTTTTTGCAATATTCTTATTATCTTCTTCCTAGTTTTGCATAATGAAGAAACTAACAGAATCCACAGAGTTCCTCGAACCAAATCGAAGTATCTAAACTAAGCAGAAATCAAATCCCAGAAAGTGAGAAAGGAGCTAGCATGCAAGAAAAGGAAAATGATATATGCAGCAAAAAGAAAAAAAGAAAGATCAATATCTCATGATAATATTGGCAATTTTACTCACATATATTTGGAGACATGGAGTCTTCAGAAACAGCATGCGAACAAGTACAGCAAGCTTTCTGGAAATGCATTACATAAGATAATAATCAGTACAGATTTCACTATACTCCAGTATAAAGTCACAGCTTAACAAAATCAGAATCCCATTTTCCAGAGCTTAATGGCAGACTTTTACAAGAAAGAATCATTTGTTTAAAACTTGAAAGGGGGAAAAAGAAAAAAAGAGTAGGGAAAAATTAACCTTCATATTTCAAAAGAGATACTATACAAGCTGATTTATTATTTGGTAAGGCAATAAAATAACTGAATAGCATAGACAAAAATCAAAGTTCAACGTAATATATGCTTGACTTACTACGGACTTTCAATGATGTGGTCATAATACACAAAACTCATCATTCAATTGACTCACAAAACTTTCCTAGTTTGGAGAGAAGAGTTTGCAAACAAATGCAACAAGAAAAGTCAGTATTTGAAATGGACCAGATGTGCTTGTCCACCTCCTCTGGGACTATCCGACCATGTTCTAGAGGAATGGATAAGGACTATGGTACAAAAGAACCAGCACGAGATGGTTTTTTGAGCACTCACCATCCTAAGCACATGCTGTATTCCACCACTACCAAATGAATGCCCACAAGGCAATATAATAGCATCATCCATGAGAGCTCCACTGTAAAATAACAAAGGTCTCTTTAGTTCAGTTGTAAACATCAAAATTAAATACTCAAGTAAAGTTTCTGCCAAGCTCTCCAAAAAAATAAATAAATAAATAAAAACAGACACACAAATTCAGTCTTTGCCTCCCTAAAGGTGAACTTTTGGAAAAGAGGAGCAATTCTTAAGAACCCCAATTTCATGTTTTCTTTGAATATTGCATTAAGAACAAGGTTTTCTGCATTAGTAAGGTTACATGAGTTAGAAAATGACAGGCTGAACGTATTGAAACAAATTTGTGTTTTGCAGGGAAAGAGAATGCTTACAACTGGCCTTTTGCATATGCTAAAGGGTGAGAACCTTCATAACTTTAGACAAATAATAATGTAGGTTGATCTCCGATTGGTACCAAAACCACGTATACACCAAAAAGAAAACAACATCAAGAGCAATTAGAGATGTTCATGACACAGGCACCTTAACAGCAGTATAGAAGCTAATATTGGTAAGATAACAGCAATTTCACATTTGAATATTGCATTGATCAATTTTTGTGGCTCTATTTGCTGGGTTAATTTTGCAGGCAACTAAAGTGACAACTGAGTGAAATTTTGACAGCCAAAAGATAAATCCAAGTGTAATAGTTGCCAGATAAGGACTGCCTTAAGTACATCTCCTGTAAGGAATATCAATACCTCCAGGAAGCATAAGACTGCATAAGAGTAATAAAACTAATAGCTACAAGCAAAAGGTCAACTAGAATAACTATACTGACAACTGAAACTGAAATTCTGACTGCCAAAAGGCAAAATCAATTAGAATAGTTGCCAGATATGGACTGCCTTAAGTACGTGTCCAATGAGAAATATTAATAACTCCAACAACCATAACACTGCATAATTATGATAAGATCAAGAGCAAAAAGGGTAGTCAAACTGGCAACTGAAAATGAATATTTGATTGCCAAATGGGACAGCCAATTTCAATAGTTTCCAGATATAGATTGTCTTAACTATGTGTTCAATGAGGAATATTAATAACTCCAAGAAGCAAACCACTACATAATTGTAATAAAAGTAACAGCCAGAAGCAGAAGGTAGTTATACAATCTAAAATGATTGTACGAGAAGATCACATCAGCGAGAATGTTAAGACTTATCCAAGAGCAAATAGAAAAAACAACACAACCACCATACTTAATAGGGTCAAGTGTATACTCATTTTATGAGGTTTTGGATTATGTATCAAGCTTAAGCGGTATATAATGAAAAGAATTAGATAACTGACAGATCACATATTTGCACGTACCAGTTAACAAAATGACCTTTCCAAATTTGGAGACAAAAAGGAGCAAAATATAAAAGTTCCAAGCCACATGAGGAGAAATTGAACTAATAATACGATTCCGCATGTACTACACAAACATTAATGGAAAAACAAAAAGACATGTGTCTTGCTGATACATTTCTGACCATATCATGGAAATGTTCAGAGACAAATTTTAAGCCCATGCAACTAGTTATAGGAAGGCCTTTCAGTTGGATGGCCGGCTTTCAATCATCTGTCCCATGATAATATTGCAATATTTAAGATTCAAATATTATACTGAAGCTCGAGTAGCAAACTACAACAGCAACTCAAAATCCCATGTTGCTGTACATTCTTATCTTTCCACACCAATCTCTCCTCCCACTTAGCACACTAACACTCTCCCCCTCCCCAAACAAGAACACAAAAGCTTCTTTCTCAGAGTAAATAAGCGACATCCTAATCTGTAACTACAAAATGTTGGCAAAAGAAACTATTTAATATAATGAATTTCAACCTTCAATTCAGCAGAGAAAATGGCGTACCACCTAACTATCATAGAAACAAGCTTTATGGAGAACATCCTTTGTGAGCAAACATAAACAAGCTGTTGTCATTTCTTAAAATTCATTTGCACAATATGAGGTCACAATCTGGAAAACAAAAAGAAAGGATTTTGACTGCCGAATTAGCTTGTGAATACAAGAAATAGAAGCAGTCATAAGCACTATACCAGAAAACTTACGTCAAAGGATCCGAGAGGATCGCCCTTAAAGACTCCTCAGACTCACTGGAATATACAGCATCTTTTCTTCCACTAAATCCACATCCATTGGCAACCACCATGGAGTCCTTTTGCCCCGAATGTGACCCAACCTCCGTAGTCCCCTGCAGATACTGCGAGTAGTACATCTCTCCATCAGTGTCCGCTATTGTCACTGTATTCCTCATTTCACTAGCATTGCTATCATTTCCACACTGCCCCACAACATTTCCCTCCTTCAGACCTAGCAATTGATAAGTAAATAAGAATTTTCAAAAGTCCACATAGTTCACATTAACTGACAGTTGATTTAGGACTTACCAAATGACGGGAGGTGCTTGGACTTCTGATTTCCAATTTTGTCACTGCTATTACCATTCTTGGTAGTATGAATTTTATCATTACAGATTACGGTACTATTATTATTTTTATCAACAGCAACAAGACCTTCAACTTCATTTTCACCATCATTGTCATCGTCGTCCTCGTCATCATCTTCAACATCGTCGTCTTCGGATCCATCACCACTGGGAGTGGTAGAGGCACGGCTATTAGCGTTCCAATTGTGGGTATTGTCCCGGTGGGAATGATCGCTATTGGCAGCAACAGGGGAGAACATTGCGCGGCGGAAGTCGGTAGGAGTAGGTTGGTGGAAGTAGTGGTGGTGCTGACGGTGGTCGATGAAGCCACCAGTAAGCTCGCGGGTGGTGGCTTTGGCTGCAGCGGAGTCTGCAACCGAAGTGACTGCAGGCCGGCGCTGATGTGGCGGTCCGCAGCTGAAGGTATCTTGGAATACGAGCTGGGGGTGGTTGAGCCCATTATCGAGACGTTGTTGGGCTTGTACCAGGCCTGTGTCTTCAGAAGCCATTGATAGACAGTAAAGCAGAATCCAAAACCCTAAAAATGGCCGAATATTTTACATGGTAATGAAATTGAGAAGTAGTATTCCTCTATATAGGTAGGGTTTTGGCCTGAGAAGAGGTAGCAAAAGGTGGAGAAAAACGGCGTCGGAGGAGAGGTGGCGCTTGGATTTTCTTGAGGTGAGGTCAGAACTCAGAGGTTCAGGTGTAGGTCTCTACTCTCTCGACATCCTTCAACGGATGTGAAATAGAGAAAGCGAAAAAAACAAAAACAAAAAAAAAAAAAAAGAGAGGATTTTGTTATTATTAATAAATATATTTTTTTTCTTACACTTACTGTAATTAAAGTTATAGAATGTCGAATGTTAGTTCAACTGTTTGTGACTAGTGCAAAAGTCAACGACCACAGACGGCTGATTTCAGCCAATGAGCTGGAATTTCTGCTTCTTTTTAATTGTATTTTCGTTTTTATGATAACTAAAAACATTCCAAGCTAGCCAGGAAAAATAATGTGAGGAAAATTTTCTTTCAAAGTAAGAGATCAATTAATGAATATATATCATGTAATTAAAAATTATGTATTTTTTATTTTAATTTAAATATAAGAATTTAAGTAAAAAATATTATAATTAATATTATATATTAATTTTCAAAACGTGAACCAACAATTTTTCGTAAAAATAGCAAAAAGTTTAGTATCACTTGAAAAATATATTAAATTTAAACTTCGTAAATGAAACAAATGATATTGAGAAACGTTTACCTCTTATATGAGTCCTTTGTAACTCGAACTCAAAAAATAAAGTTGGGAGAGCATTGTTCCTTATATGAGTTCTTCCAACTTGAAAAATAACATTGAAATGGATCCCTCTTTATTCAAACAATATAAGTTGCAATCAAAGTTTCGAATGTTTAATGATGAAAGAAATTTGGATTAGACTTTGGATTGGGGAGGCGAAAAACTATCAAATTATAAATTGGATTATAAATTAAGAAATGAAAAAATTTCATTGTACAATTTAATCTAAATTTTAGAAAAATAATTTTAACATAATTAACATCTAAAACATAACTAGAGGAAAGAAAATAAATAGATAACAAATTCACGAATGATGGATTATTCTCTATGAATAATCAATTATTCAGATGTGGTTATTCATCATTCTTCATTGTTCACATCGTTTGCAATTTCTAATTGTACGCATAGTTGATTAACTCTCGAATAATCAATTATTCAAAATCATTACTCYTGATTTTTTATATCATCTACATTTTAATTGTATGATAATTGATTATTTATATATTAGAAGTTGATTATTCTTACTCTTGCGAGAACTGTAAGAATGAAAAATGTTAGTGCAACTTTTTGTTTGTAGTGATGTTTTGAGAAAAATTTCTTAATTCAAAAATAATAATTTTTGATTCAAGGTGTAAAATAAATAATATTTAAAATTAGAGATAAAATAAATCTTCATAAGATAAAATAATATTTGAAATTGAAGAAAAGAAATTTCTTGGCCAAAGGCTAATCCAAATACAGCCTTAGCCACCTTCACTGATAGTATACATTGGAAGGGAAAAAAGAAAAAGAAAAAGAAAAGATCGACTTGAACGTGAAAGAAGATTAATAACAGAGTAATCCAGAAAAGAATTTGAATCTGGAGCGAGGTTGGAATCTGCAGTTGGCAAGCCAGTCCGGTGAAGTGTTGCCCGACCAGTCGTGCGAAGTGTTTCAGTCGTTCCTCTATGGATCCGTCACCGTTGCCTGTGCCTTTTTGTTCCCCTTCATAACATACTCATAAGTTTATAAATATTTCTATTTTCTTCGAGTATTTTAAATACCAAAAAGAAAATAAAAAGAGACGACTTCGACTTGRTCTGGACGGAACAAAAAGGGTCCCTCATGAATTCCTCATTTCTGCATTAGGTTAATTTATAGAGTGATTCTTACGCAGACTTTAGGTTTTACATAGGGAATAATGAATCAATGGAAGAGTTTATCTCTTCTGTTATTACTCTATCTGATTATGCTCGTCCAACTACCGGTTGCTGCATCTCTTCGGATCAGGGTACTACAAGTGGATACGAAACCCGTTCAAGAGGTATAAATGTGRATGCATCTTTAATAGTGATCTTTTCTGTAGTTTTGATTGTAAAGCTGTTGAATTTCTCAAAATTCTTGGAGAATCCTGTTGGGTTTTGTGTATAGATGAGTCCTTCTCCGAGCCCTGATCCGGAAGTTAATAAATCGATCAATCAATCCAATTCTGGGGAGAATAAAGATGATAAGAATCCAGCTGTTGCGCTGGAAACGTGTGAAATGGRGTCAGATAAGTGCCGCTACGATCTTAAGGATGTCACCGCCTGCATTCTTCCTTATGCTGGACATGGTAATTAACATCTTCCCTTATTCTCTTCCTTAACAGATTATGAATTGTTTTAATTGATATTCGGTGATTTTAGCTTCATACTTGCTCAATTTCAGTAATTAGGCCCTCTTTTTCTTGTTGCCCATTGCTTTGTGACTTGAAGAGAAAATATAGGACCTCGCTGCCCTGTCTTTCAGCTGAGGATCACGGTGATAAATTTAGTTAGGGAGGAAAAGAAACCAGCTGATATAGACTGCTTAATAGATACAGTCTGATCGAGTTTGTTATTTCTTTTCCTTTTTCCAAGTAGTCTTTGTAGTGCTACCTTTTTGTAAATGTGTGTTTGGTGGTTTATCTCTTGGGCAATTAGCTATACGATCAGGAAAATCATTCATTCATTATGCTGTTTTACATTTTGAAATAAAAAAATCCTGCTAAACCAATGTGGATCTCCAAAAAGGGAAGAAAAAGTAATAATACACGCATGGCTTTGGAACTCTGGAAGCAATTGGTTCTTAGATCGTATAATCTTTTCTTTTCAGCTTATCTTTTGACTAGGTTATAAAGCTTTCAGTATCTGCGGCTGTATTTTGCAGCAGAAAACAAAGAAGCTGAGTTCAGAGACTATTAGACTCCTAGTATCAAAGCAAGCTTAAACTTAGGAAAGAACTCATCTACCAAAGAAAATGTGGTAACGTGAGACCGACCTGCTTGTAATACTCCATGAAGGTTTATATCCATGATTCCTGTGTTCCTTTATGACATTCAAGGAATTGTTATATTCTACAGCAAGCATTACGTCCAAATATCTCTAATGAAAAGCTCTACCTCAACTTTGAGGATTAAGGGAGATCATACTCATGAGTCCTGGTTACTTAATTTGCTTCCTTAAAAACTTTTTCTCTGAGCTATAGTTCTAGTTGGAGCTCTGGGGTAACTGCACAGTTCATGTACCATCTTCACACCTAGTAAAATGAGGTAACTAGTTCAACTGAAGCTAGACTATCAACACCACTTGGAAATGCTTTATCACTTAAATCTTTCCATGAACCATTCAATAACTAGACCGTGTTTTGTTCTGTGTGCAGTTTCAGCTCTTCTACTTTCTTGGCAGCTGAAGCAACTGAATGTCAGGGTATCAATTCARGCTAGMGTAACTGGTGTTCCCCTTGTTGACCTGGATGTTTGTAAGAAATGTAGAAAAGAGTGCCCTGCTGACTGAGACATTAGTTAGTTTAAACTTATAAATTTCAAGGTTGGTAGAAACTTAATGACAGAAGCTCGCTAGGAATCCGCCGCTATAAAGAACTCAAGATATTCATTCTCATAGAAAAAGATAATTGATAAGTAGAGAAGTTAGAAAACATTCACCATAGCAAGAAGAATTGGTTAAAAATCTTATTTCCCGACTGAAGGCATTTAATTGGTAAAGAATAGTACTGTGGAACTTTGGAACAGCAAAGAGACTTTTCMTGYTAGTATTGGACATCAATTACTCTGTTGTAGAGTCCAAAGATAGCGGAATAAAGGAAGATATTTAAACCTGATGGTCTTCTCTGCAAAAGCAACATGGTTGAAATAGCAGAAGTGATCTGTGATACTGTAGTATGAAGAAAGAACCACAATCGTTGTGATAGCTGAAGTCTAGTTGTTACACTATCAAATTTGTTATGTTAAGATAAAACCTATTAAACAATTTATATCTTTAAAAAGAGGCTCAGTTCCACTTCAGTTTAATTGTTCAGGCAATAAGATATTGAATTAGCCTTTTTTTTTTTTTTTTTTTTGGTGGGGTGGGGTGGAGTGGGGAGTGGGTGGGAGAGAGAAGGTAAGTTCATCCGCATTGTCCAATTTTCTTTGCAATATATAGTTACTGTGTTGGATTTATTTTCGTTCCCCATAGCTGGCAGGTAGCAATTTTGTTACTCTAGCTTTTGCCACAAGAATTTATGTGCATTCCTGATAATAATGTCTTCTGAAGTAAACATCCCTGTGGACTAAGCYACCCTGCTTGTCCTCTCTGAAGGGGATCAGTTTATCTATTTCTTGATTACCAGCTTAATAGACTCTAAAATTTGCATCAGTTTTGTTCTACAGCCAACTTAAGACTTCGTTCTTGATCTTAAACTAATGAATCTTCTCCCCRGGTCCTCCTCCAGGGGTCCTTAGAGACTATGCTTTCTGTTTGTTGTACTGAAAGTTTTATATACGATAACATAGATGTAGTGCTCGGATCTGATAACTTCAGGTTTAGGGCTCTCATTCAGTAGTGTTAAGTAGGATTCTCAAGTTCATCACTTTTCTCTTTCTATTTGACATCCACACTGGTCTGTAACAATTTCTTGCTTGATTATTTCTTAATAAAATTTTCTTCTTTACTACTCTTGCAATACCATATCTTCTCTCCATCACTCTCTCACTCTCCTCAGGTAGATGATTTTTCTCTGCTGTGTCTTGGTAAGGTACCATCTTTTCTGTTTTGTCCTGTCCCCCTCTTGTGTGTGAGAGCGAGAGAGAAGAGAGGGAGCGAAGCAGCGGCAGGAGGTCTGAGGGTTATGCACCTCAAGAGTAACCTGAAGTTGGAGAAGCTATTTGGCCTTAATAGGATTCATTATGAACTGAACTACTTAAATAAGAATGTAAACGTGAGATGAGATTGGGTTCTCCATCTATATAAGTATAAAAGGACATGGGTTTCTCCTAACAAAATGTTAAATCGAAAAAGCTACGTGCAAGTTGGGTTTTATATCTAGAAAAGTTCTGCATGCAAAATTGATGTTTTTTCTCTTCTAGTTGGCTCAAATTTGATGAGCTTCACATCTAATTGTAAGAACCGAGAGTSTAATAGATCTTCTGTTTTCATCGCAGGTACCCAGGGGCTTCTTGTCCTCAATGATGGTGATAGCCCTTTGAAACTGAATGTCACTGTTCTTCCTACGAACTCTACTTATAATGATACCGAAATACCAGGACACCAAGTTAGGAAGGTCTAGATCCTTTTTTCCTTTATACTTAATTGATCCTTAAATTACGACTGTCTTCTAAAAGTTGACGAGAAGATTAAATTTTAGRATTCTGATTATGGATATGTGACGATATGAGTTATTTCTTGCTTATGTGAAACCAAGATCTAAAAACTGAACGTTAATATTGAGGATGCACTGGTGAGTGGTGAGAACTCCTTGTTTCATGATCCCTAATTTTGATTATGCTGCCCTTGTTTTATATCAGATCAATGTCTCATCAAATGCCAGCAGAAGCTCATCAATTGTTCTGACTGCTGTTAACTGGACCTGCACTATTCAAATTCATACAGGAGTTGCAGTTCCTTCAAGCTTTCCATCTTATGCTGCATATGTAACACCAATAAATGGGGCTTATGTACTTTTTGCAACAGCAGTGCTTATAGCAGGGATGTACACGTGCTGCAAATTCCGGAAAGACGGAAGACATCTTGATGGAGTTCCATATCAGGAACTTGAGATGGGGCAGCAACAATCCCCTACCTCAGTTAATGTGGAAATCGCAGATGGTTGGGATCAGAGTTGGGATGATGATTGGGATGACGAAAAAGCAGTGAAGTCGCCTAGAGGAAGTAGACAAGCAAATGGAGTTAGTTCCACGTCTGCTGATACTAATGGATGGGAAAATGATTGGGATGATTAATTAGCATAGGATTAGATCCATTTTCAACAACATCATGTCACAGAGAAAACATTAAAAGGGAAAAAGAAATCACTGTAAAAGTTTAGGAGTAGGGAAGAAATTTTCTGTCTCAAGATTTGCACARATTTCATACCACTGCTTATAGTAATGATCTGAAAATATGGTTCAGAGTTTTGGTGCATGCGAAGCATATTCATTGCTGTTTCTTAATGTAGATGAATTGTTTCTTCTTTTTCTTCATCCTTTTCTTTTTAAGACTTGCTATATTGAAAAGAATGAAAGAAGTCAAAGAGGCAGTGGAGCCAAGTCCAAATCTAAGCAGTATGGTTTCATTCTTCTTTTGTCTGGAGAAACTGTATCGACCATTTTCTAGAGCAGAGCCATAGAATCATGCTTGTTCAATAACCTATGGAAAGTGGCTTAAATGATTGTTTTTTAACCATAATCTCGGGTGCATGCCGGAGCTGGGTGAGTGGGTATATTTTGGAAGGACTGATGTCCGTTTGTGTCCAGCAGTTCCCACTGCTACGTGCTTGACAAAAGTTCATTGTGTCATTCGTCTCTCAATAAAGCAAACAGGGGGTCTTGATAAAAAGATGTGATTCTGATCTTGCAAACGAATTGGACAGTCATCTTTATTCCCATAAGGTCATCAACTTTCTCTTCATTTAAGAATGCTTTATGTTCTTTATGCTTCTCTTTAGTATCATTCTTGAGATTTCAAGAATCAGCCTCAATGCTTGCTTTTTTGTCTCTGTTGCTTCCTTTTGTGTTGTATTTCCACTTATCTAGGTAGATCTCTCATTAATATGAATGCCCTTATTGGCCACAGTTCATGCAATTGAGCCCGACTCAAAAACAATGAGGCAAAAAGAGATATGGAGATAGTTTAGAGGTAGTTTTTTTAACTCAAGACACGATTTTTAGACCATTCTTCTCATAAAAGCAATAGTGGCATTGCTAAAAGAACCCATGTTGGACAAAATATTCCCAATTCCGTGGGAATTGGACCTGGAGGGAATTAGAAAAGAAGCTAAGGAGATACTAGTCAATTTCAGTGATTGTTTCTAGAACAAATAATCAACTTCACTTGATTGCATTCCCCTCCCATGTGCCGGTTGATGATGAAAAATGTATATATTAATTAGGTTCTTGGACCCAACACCATTAATCGAAATAGTGGTTCGGCTGCATTAGGGGCCTAGAGGACACCTCAAATTTGTCATCCATGCACATGGCTCTAAAGATAAAACTCAATACTTTTGAAGCAGAACAAGTGCAGCACTGGTGGTATTTGACCATTTTCTGATAGTACTGGTTAGAACAATGATTCCYGTAGAAGAAGAAAGGGAAGACAGCAAAGATGGGTTTCAACCACTTGAAACCAGATCAAGATTTCTCATCTCTTTGGGAAAGGTGAAAGAGAAAATGGTTAAGAGGAAAGAAACAAAAACTGCATTTAAAGAAGTGGACTCAAAGAACCTAAAGACATGGCTGGCAAGAATAAAGAAACAGTGCTACTTCCCCGACAGCATTATATTACTGAGTATTCTATTTCCATTCCCCTGGCCATTTTCTGTGTCCAATTAAATATGCTGCTTCTTTGCCTTCACTGTATTAGATTCTACTTTCTTATAGAACGATATCATCACTTAGATTATTTGCCTTGATATAGCTGCAAAGAATCTTTGAGAAGGACCACTCTTAATTTGCTTTTGACTTAATGGAACATGTTCTGACCTGTCTCCGGGACACATATTTTTGTTTATAGAGAAGCCTCTACTGACTGAATTCCAGATCATCTCTAATTACTGCTTGTAAATATCAAGTTCTGACTCCAACATAAACAAAAGCAAGTACAGATGCAACTTGGATTACATTGTCTTCTGCCCTGCAACTGGACCTGGTTGTTTTAGGTGGCAAATAACAGCCACCGCAAGAATGAGAAGAATTAAAGAATTGCTTGAAATTAAAGATAGCATTCAGCTCTTYGAGAGCAAGTAACAATGGGGAACTGAGGAAGATGAGGATACTAAGTCATTGATAATTGAAATCCAATGGGGTCCCAGATTTGGAACCCGGTGAAAAGGAATCCGGTAACTCAATGCAACAGAGTGAAGAAATTGCAAACATGCAACTTAAAAGCACAGTAAGATAATAAAAAGCAACAAATAAGAAAAAAAAAAAAAAAAAAATCTAAGAACAAGGTTTCCCTATCGTTAGATAAACCAACCGGATTCGTTTTCCCCGGATAAGCCAGTGTTAATGCATTCCTCTAGAACTTTCTTGAAGCTATCCCAGTTCATCCTGACCTTCAGAAGGACACCTAATCAGCTCCAATATGTTAACCACTTCTGCCATATCAGGTCTGTTTGAAGGGACTTGTGATGTGCAAATTAAACCCAATTTCATCACTGGYATTGCCTCTTCAGCTGGAAATTTCCCTTGCAACCTCCCGTCAACACATTCTTCCACCCTGCATTCTTCCAGTGCTCCCCTGACCATGTCACAGAGTACAACTACATCATCCTCCATGTACTCAACTGGTCTCTTCCCTGTTACTATCTCCAGAACTAGAACCCCGAAGCCATACACATCACACTTCTCAGTTATCTTCACTGTTTTACATGCAAATTCCGGTGCCATGTAACCAAGCGCACTCTGAATCTTGCTACTCAAAACATATCGATCTAACATTGGCAGCAATCTTGCTAATCCATAATCAGCAACTTTTGCCTCACCTGAGTGATCAATCAGTATATTGCTCGACTTCAAGTTGTAGTGAATTATGTTCATTTGGTGCAGGTAAGCCAAGCTTTTGGCTGTCCCAAGAATTATATTGAACCTCTCATTCCATGTAAGATAGTTTCCACCAGATTCCTCGTGAAGATGCTTGTACAAATTTCCTCCAGCTACAAATTCATAAATGAGAAGCTGTAGTGATGAAGTCCAGTAATAACCTTCGAGAGCCACGAGATTATGATGSCGGGCTTTCCCCAATTTCTTGACTTCCCTTTCAAAATCATCCTGTGACTTCACAAGACTGGAGACAGTAAGTTTCTTAATGGCAACTGGATGCCCATCTTTAAGAACAGTCCGATAGACTGCTCCAAATCCACCACGCCCAAGCTCACAGTCCTTGTTAAGCAGAGCATGAGTACCTGTACTGAAGTCGGGATCCCCAGAGAACATGACAAGCTTCCCTGAGTTAGCATCTGTAGTGGGCGAATGGCTAAAGTCATCACCACCAGAAAATGTGAGAGCTACAGCAGAACGAGATGCTGAAGAYCGTACACGGAGATTGAGGACAGTAATAGCAATTACACCAACTACAATCACAGCAGCAGCACCAATGGCGATTAGGGCAGAAATGCTGAGAATTTTCTTTTCATGGCCAAAGTTCTGTGGAATTGTGCCTGGTGTAGAATCAGTAGAGTTCGGATTAAGCACAATGGGTTTCGGTAGGACAGTAGGGCATGTTCTGTTGACTGGAGCACCACAAAGGCCAGGATTGCCTGACACTGAAGAAGGAGAGATAGTGTTGAAAAATGATCCAGCAGGTAGTTCACCTTGCAGTTGGTTGTGTGAAATGTTGAAGGAGATGAGGCGAACAAGGTTTGCTAGCTGCTTTGGTAGGCTTCCAGTGAGTTTGTTAAAAGACAAATCTACATTCTGAAGGGAAGTAAGTCTGGAGATGGCAATAGGTACAGGGCCACTTAGATCATTTTCTGAAAGAGACCTGTAACAAGGACAAAATTAGCTTGGGAAACCACAAAAAGATCCCCTCAGAATAAGGGGTCATAAGAAAACCAAAGTTCATTGAAGAAATCACTTAAAATTGCCAATGAAGGGGAATCTTATTTGTGGCTTTAGGTTTCATCTCCAGAAGCAAAATACTAATACCAAATATTTTCTAAAATGAACTAGAAAAGACCAAGTGAAGTGCAGACATGTGCAGTTAAATTGACCAATTAAAGAGCAATACAAATAAAGCATGTCTAAAAACCTTGATAGCTCGACAAAATATATTATAACTAACTGCAAAGAGTTCTAGTTTGATTATTTCTCACCTAGAACAGGACAGGGAAGTGTTCGAATTCTACAAGAATTAGTAATAAAATGAGCTATACTACAAATGTACCTTCTTATGTTTTTCCTTTAAATAAGCGTGTCCAATTCAAAGTCATAGTGTAGTAGTAATGAACGATGATCGAGAAGGAAAATTTCAGGCAGAGAGCTTACAACGTAGTTAACGAAGAACAGTTGCCAATTGAAGTCGGAATGCTCCCCGCCAAAAAATTCTTATCCATAATCAGTTCCTTCAAAGATGCAGCTCCTCCAATTTCTAAAGGGATGCTACCATTTAATTGATTCTCACTTAAGTCAAGAACATCCAATGACTTCAATTGTCCAATACTTGTTGGAATGCTTCCAACAAGCAAGTTCCTGGACATACTCAAATATTGCAAGCTCATAAAGTCCCCTATGACTGAAGGAATTTCTCCAGCAATTGTATTATTGGAGATATCCAAGACCATGAGCCTCCTACGAGAATTTTCCATTGACGAAGCAAAAGCAGCATCCATGCTCCCATTCAACTTATTTTCAGAAAATATAACTTGCTGTAGACCCAATCGGAATACCCACGAAGGAATATTTCCACTCAATGTATTGTGACTAATATCTATAAGGAGAAGGTCTCCGCAATTGCCCAAGGATTCTGGCAACATTCCATTAAACCAGTTCTTAGAAATATTTAGTACCTTTAGAGACTGCAGTTGCCCAATCGAAGTTGGAAGCAGGCCAGAAAACTTATTTTCAGACAGATCCAAGTTTTCGAGGCTTCTCATTTTTCCTATCCAGTCGGGCATCTCGCCTGTAAATGCATTCTTGTGCAGATTTATGTCAGTGCACCAGTTCAGATTCTGCATTGTACTAGGAAGCCTTCCTGATAGAGAATTTTCTCCCAAATCAATTGACCTCAGCAGCCCACAACCTCCAATCCCTTCGGGAATTTCACCAGTAAAGTTATTTTTTCGCAAGTTCATCACTCGCAAATTCTTCAAACCTTCAATGCCTTCGGGAATCTTACCCTCCAGCAAATTATCTGACAGGTCAAGTGCCCTAAGCRCATTCAAAGACCAAATCCCAGAAGATAACTGCCCTGAAAASTGATTTGATGAGAGGTTCAGGTAAGCAAGTGTGGAGCACGAGCTCAAACTTTCAGGAATTGGACCTGATAACTTGTTATTGGCCAAAGATATTGATTTTAAAGACCCACATTGCTGAAAGAGATCAGGTGAAATGCTACCAGAGAAACTATTCTGGCTCAAATCCAGAACTCTCAGATTAGTAAGTGGGGCGAAACTGAGGATTAGACTTCCAGTAAGATTGTTGTTAGCAAGCGAAAGCTTACGAAGAAATTGGAGTTGAAYKAGGCCTCTGCCTAGTTTCCCTGAGAGTGAAAATCCATCAAGGACAACCTCAGAGACTCTATTGGATCTGGGGTTGCATTGAACTCCATTCCAGTTGCAGGGACTGTCGTCATCTTCATTCCAAGACACCAGTTTCCCTTCTGGATCTTGAATATCCGCCTTGAACACAATCAACCCCAGAACATCATCATTGAGAGATGGGCTCAAGGCATTCACAAAAATAGGAGCTAAAAGAACAAACAATAAGAGACCACCTAAGAGCCTTCTCATTTCTGCACTCCAGTTCAGCCAATACAATGCAATGTCCCTCCTATATTAACATCACAAATAGCTCCAAAACCATCAAAAAAGAGAGAGAGAAAGAAAAGGAGCAATGTTGTGGGTGTGCTTTGGGGAAAATATAGGGAAAATAATCAATAAATTTCTATTGTTTTTGGACTAACTAGACTGAAGGAAGAGATATTCTGGTTAACTCAAAGAAGAATAAYCTAACGAACTTCAAAATAAAGGTGTTAAACATTGATTTTAACTTTCCTTAGTTTTTTTTCTTTTTTTTTTTCAAGTTTGTGCATATGCATCCATCTTTTCACGCACATTGTGCTGTATATGCATAAGCAGCATATGCTCTTCAGCTTCTAACGGCTAGAAATAGCTACCCACACAGAAGCGCAGAATATTTGAGCCAAAATGACATAAATTACAAAGAAGCGCAAAATAGGAGCCACATTTGGAACGCTAGAAACCCTAAATATCAAGTAAGAGCTGAGCCTAGCAGCAAAAGAAGCTGTAAAACCTCCAAAGGCTAATGCTGTACAAAACTCAAAACAAAGAAACAACACACTGCAATCGGGAGTCAAAATTTTCTGAAAGCTTAAATCAGGAGCTGCTCTAAGGAGAAGCAAACTGCAAGGAGTTAAAAGGGGTTCGATCTGAGAATGAATGAAGCAAGAAATATGAGCTCTGTTGGTCAGGATTCAGCCGGAAAATGAGAACTGGCAKCGGCTACGGAGCTAGTACGCTTCTCGAAGAGAGCTCCCGTGAGACAGTAGCCGTGAAGAGTGGGAGAGAGTATAAGTTTCCGGTGACGGCAAGACAGTGAAGCATTCAAAGCTCTCTCTCTCTCTCTCTCTCTCTCTCTCCAGTGCTTTTGCTTTTTGTGCGCCTGAGAGTTGAAACAGAGACTTTTTATAACGGCGTAAAGGAAAGTGGTGAAGGTGGGGCTGGTTCGCTTTTATTAAGTCGCCACGCGGCGGAACTGCATCGGAGGAAAATCGTCCGACGTGGTACACACGTGGTTTTCATCATACAGGTGGCGCAGGGGGTCTCCAATTGTTTTTACCCTTGATTTTTCTGTAATTGTAGTTTCGACCCTCATATCTTTTGTAATTATTACATTTGCTACCATTACTCTTTTCTAGTAGGACATTATCATCCCTAGATTAAGTCCATCACCATAAGCAACTCAACCCTAGCAATAGCCATTTTCACCTTAAAAAACATGAAATCACTATAACACTACAAGTAGGGATCCAATACAAGACAACTCAGAAATTCACTTACTAACATGACCTTAAAGCTCATTTGGTCATTTTCCAAACAAAGGCGACATTCAATCTTTATTCGAACAAATTTCATTCCCAGCAAAAGGGSAAATTTCAAGATATTATGACCTCTCCTAAGCTATTATCTACGATGAAGTTAAAATAAAATACACTCTCTAATGAATGAGTCAATTCCCTTCAAAGTTAGGATAATTTTRCCCTTTTAGTAGCTACATGTCAAGTTGTCAACAAAGAATGAGTGTGACTCATTCAACTATTTTTTTATAGGTCACTTATCATCACTTGCATAATTTAGAAAATTATATGGTGTGAAGTTAAGATTTATAAAGATATCTCAACCGATTGCATTCTACTCTATTTACGAATGTACTTAGACGTCTTACATTAGAATAAAAAATTCTATTAAAAGAAATATATTTTAAATGATTTAGCTTTTTCGAGTTCGACGTCTTGATTCAATATGAGGTTTTAGCAAGATAGGATCGGGAATGGTAGTTAAGGTTAATGGAGGAGAAGAGAAGGGAGGAAGGGGGGGGGGGGGGGGGGGGGGCGCAAACAGCCTATGGGAATGGCATGGTTTAGTGGACTCGAAAGATTGTAAAGGAAGTACAAAAAGGTAATAAATAAAGGTAGTTGGAGAAGAGGAAATGAGTTGGCGGGTGCCATAAAGAAGGAAAATTTGGGTGGTGTAATTGAATTTTGCAGGTTTTCAGAGTTGGATTGTGACTCCACTTTTTGCTTTTCTGGTTATCACCCTTTCTTAAATTCAAGTGAAAGCTAAAGCAGAAAAAGGGCTGATCCGCCCTTATGGTCAGGATGATTCGATTTCTGTCTTGATTTATCTTAGTTTTTGCTGCCTTTGACCGTCACTTCACCATCAGCTCCATTTTTATTATTGGGCTTTTTAAAATAAAGTTATTATATTTTCATGAACGAGCATCGCATTCTCATTTTAGTCTCTTTTTTAGTATGTAAGTTTTTATAAAGTCAAATATACGAAARTTTTAAAAATAAAGTTGATTGCTGAGTAATTAATTCTACATGGACCGAAAASCCGACTTTTAGGAGCTGGGTAATGAGTCATCGTTCTACGTTCTCCGTTCACCCTGCAAGGCTGCAACATAATTGACCAGCTTTAAGCATGGTGTGGTTCCAAAACAAAGACAGCCAAATGGTACAAAAGAGTTTAGGGGTTAGACAGAATGTAGGAAGAGGAGGTGTAGAAGTCAAATGTCGTGAAGCCATCTTAACGGCGTAAAAAATGAGAGGTTCGAGCAGAAACAAATGCCCCAAGACAAAAGCAAGAGTGCCGTTAGGTCAATTTCTTTGTGAATTTCAATGAAAAGAATACTCCCACCACGCCACCGCAACGCTGCGCTGCTAGGCGGCCACCACTCTGTAGACGACGCGGAGATTCATTCACTGTTGGAGAAGTGATAATTTTCAGGAGACCGGTAATGAGTTGTAAAATGACGCATGGAGATGGACAAGCCTTTTGGTTTCGTGTTTTGTGCGCTATCGTGCGCGACTGTTGTACTGTACTACTGGTCCTTCCAGTACAATGATTTTTTTCTTTTTAATTAAAAATTAATACAAATCGACATTCAATTATTTATTTTTAAAAATATCACTAAATTATTTTTAACATTTACTTATGCTTCTATCATTTCTCGAGAAGATCGTTTTCGATAAACAAAAAAAAAAAAAAAATTTATGTATTCATCACCTGACTTGAATATAAGAATATACTTTTAAAATTAAAAGAAATTTAATTTAAGAAAAAATATACAAATTACCACTTAACTATTTATTTTTTTAATAATATCATTAAACTTTTTTTATAAAATTATTTTAACACTTAATTATTTTTCAAACATGTTTAAGTCCCACGAATACTCAACAAAAGATGAATATGTAGGAATTGTTGAATATATTTTTATAYTTTTGATATCCATTTCATTATAAATTTAATATTAAAAAATATACAAGTAAAATTCTATAACGTATTAATATGATGGGCGAAGAAGCATTTAGTCTACAATTAGAGCCAATAATTACTTGTTAAGATCAAATAATTATCGTAAACAGATGCCTGCATGGCTGCATTTTATTGCAGAAACGTAACTAATACATATGAATTCATCGTCTTTAACATTTTATCATTTTCCTCATGTAGAGTCATGAATTTTCATCACCTGTAAAGGTTTTATCCCTATCTCTATATTATCACCTCCTCCATAATTCTTTCACTTGGCCCGTTTAAAGGGAAAATGTGAAAGTGTAGAAGTGACTCAACTCCTTCGTTAAACATTTCGGATGCGTTCGGAGTTCTTTTTTCCAGTAGTTTTTTGAGTCAAAAGTATCTCTAAAAGTGTAATTGTGATTGTTTTTAGTGAAAGTATGTATTAAATACTAAATGACAAATTCAACCTCATCCTCTGCCTTTGATTTCTAAAAGATAATAGGATATTAATTTATAATAATATTTAACCAATTAAATTAAATAAAAGAAACGTTTAGTTATTTAATTTATTATATTTTTAATCAAATTCAATGATACTTTTATTAACTATTATAATAATATTTAACTAATTAATTTAAATAAAATATAATAATTTATTAATTTATAATAGTATTCAACTAATTAAATTAAATTTTATTTATCCTTTGTAAATAAAAATTTTATTGTTAAATGTATTTTTGTGTTATTTTGCAAACACTATACCAACTGTTTATAAGGACATGACAACACCCCTTTTACCAAATAATTTTCAATGAGAGCACAACACTTTCCCTACACCTGACATCACTTTCTCCAACCCCAATTCCAAACTGGCCATTAGTATACACTTGATCTCGTTTGATAAAATTAAAATAAGAAGCCAGAAGTGCTAATCTAATATGCAATGTCTTAAAATATAATTACTAAAAGTTTATAGAATAAATAAAAAATCACTTAATGCATTAAGACATTATAATTAGTTAGAATATTATCACTTAAACTTTATAGAATAAATTAATAGTCGTTTAATGCATTAAGACATTACAAAATTATATTATTAAACTATCAATTTTTAAGCACTAAATTGAGTTATCAAACGGGGCCTTAGTAGCTATATAATTTGTGATACTTCCTTATGTTTAATAGTTAAAAATGCTTAAATCTTGAATTTTGATGGCACGGGGGGTTTTGCATCAAACAAAAATAAAATAAATACTCGAAACAATAGTTGAGTGATAAAATAAATTGGAAAAGAAAAAGATTTAGCAGCATTTTTATAAGTTGAGTGATAATTTGCGGCATTTAAAAAAAGAAAATGTATGACCCTTATTCTCTTCGTTGTTTTCAAGCCATTTTCTCTTTGAAATTTTTCAAAATATTTCAGACCTGTTTTATTTATCCATTTTACAAAATACATTTTGTAAATAAGAAAAATGTTGAATGTTTTCAATTAAAACAAATGCAAAAAATTTAAAACAAGGAAAATGAAAAAACTTATTTATAATTATGAAAAAATATGAAACTAATGAAAATAAATAAATTGAATAAAGACAAAAAAATATTTCCAAAATTTATAAATATTTTAATAAATAAATAAAAATTGGTCAACTCGGACCGAGATCATGCAGATTATCTGGTGTGACGTGGGTTTGACATTATTCAACAATGAATCTGCTGAAATTGTTTCATTTTTTTTAAATAAAAAATTTAAGTTACAAACTCACATTTCAAAGAAAAAATAAATATTTTTAGATAAAATATAAATATTATCAACATTTAATTGGAAATTTTTTAAAAAAATGCAAAAGAAATTTTAAATCGAAGGAAACGGATTGTTAGCAAGAAAGAAATTTGTAGAGAGAGAAAGCGATGAAAATTTCCTTTAGAAGATCTTCTGATTGAAATAGTATAATTGTATGGATATATGATGGTGTAACTTGTCAAGGAAAAGTTTCATTGGGCTGTTCTTCATTTGGAGTCCAATATAATACGTCTCGTTAAATAGAAAGGACTTGCCGAAATGGTCTCGTCCGGCCCAAGTTAAGTTCGTAACTAAAACCCGACGGAGTCCAGTTCTTCTCGCGGTTTTGTAAGAAATTATAAAAACTGTCGAATTGATTGACGCTCATCACTGATTTGGGTAGAAATCGTAGCAATGGCATCCATGAATCTTAAGCGAAACATCGTTTCTGCTCTCTGTAAATTCCTCGCTCTGAACTCGGTAAGTTTCTTACTTTTGATTCTTCAATCGTTGCATTCAACTTCCACTTCAGTTTTCGTCAATGTATGTTTTTTCTGAGATTATGGAATTTTTCTGTTCTTCGCTATTTATCAAGGAGAAATAGAGTAGGACAGCTGAGTGTGAAGTTGAAAGAGTAATGGGAGTTGTTGCATGTCATCCCTCTAGAAAAATTTGGCTGACAAAGTGGCGCAGTGATAAGTCTTGAAATTAGATTTTAATTACTTTCTCTTATACTTCCGAATGCAGGAAAATTTCTTGGGTGATATTGATAATGATGTTTGGAGCTTGTGTACAAATATTTTGAAGTCATCAAAAGATGGGAATGCTCTTCTGGAGGGTAATGAGGTAGTATGATGTTAATTTTTTTATGTCATTGTGTATCGGTATTCAGGGCTTGCTTTGCAGTAAGGGTTCAAGCAACTCTTATCTAATAATCATGAATTACTTACGTGGATGCAAAGTGATAAGTTGAATTTTGGTTTCAGTTGATGAAATGGGTGGCATTTGTAGAGAATCTTCCTGTAGATTCTGAGCCGTGCTTTAAGGCTCTCAGTGAGTTGAATGAAGACTTGATCAAGAAGTCTGTCCTTTTGGGCAATGGTGTCAAGCCTTCTGCAGCTGATGTTATTGTCTTTGCCGTAATCCATTCGTTTGTGGTATTGACTTTCAGAATTTTCTTTATTCAAGTACTTGAACTTTGAAGCATTGTCAGTAAATCTACCTTGTTTASCTGAGGAACGGTTGTCTCATCATAGCAATTAATAGTTAGGGAATGAAGCAACCCTCATTTTTTTCATGGACTATTCAGCATCGAACTGCTTTTACTTTTTGCTTAGGAGAAAATTGAGATAATGCTTAATGAAGGTGTATGCTATCYTTTTATGCCTATACTACCCTTCCTTACAAATTCATTATTAGGTTGATAATTCTTGCAACAAAGTACTTAATCTAGTTGGTCTTTCCATTTCATGGAATTCTGATGATTCTTTTGATGACTTGCCTTTGACAGATTGGCTTTTCAAATTTAGATAAAGATAAGTTTCCTCACTTGTTGAGATGGATGGACTACATCCAGGTAACTCCGGACTTTGTGCTTTGGATTTTCTTGTGCCAAAACTCAATCACTTTTGGAGCCTTATGCTTTATGAAAATACCACACAATCGATAGAGAGGAAAAGGGTGGTGGTTTCCAGATTGGTCTCCAAACTTGCAAACTTGGTCTCTAAACGTTTCACTAAATATGGATTAATTGCATATGTTAAAACTTTCTAGTTCCTCTTCTTTTATTGTAGGACAAGGTGGATTTTGTGGAATCATTTGAAAGGATTTTGCTAGAGAAGCCCCTATTTGAGCCACCGGTGAGCAGCTTCTATTGTTTAATTCAAATTGGAATAAGGATGGTTGTGAGCATCCGACCGGTTAATTTTGTTGGTAGTTCTTATGAATTCTTCTGAACTTCTTTCATTCTACTGTTTGTTCTGATTATCTTTATTTATAATTCTGTAACCATTATTCTAAAAATGAATGGCTTAATTTGGTTGGGCACGGAGTTTAACTGGAAAGTTGATTACAGAATAGTTTTCAATTTAATCCTCATTAGTGGTGGAGATTGTAAGTAACAAACCATTAACTAAAATGAATACAGGTTGCAAAATCATCAATTAACACAGACAGAAGTGGCAATCTTAAGGTTTCAAGTGGCAAATTTGATAATTGACATGAACACAAGTGTTACGTCTGTGGGGTGCAAGTGCTGGAATCATTAATTAACATGAAATTAATGGCATTTCTGTGGCTTTTTGGTCATATACATGGTCCACAAACTCCAAGTTAGTTCTAGAATTAAGTGAGATAACAATAATTTCCATTTGTGAGGATGTTAATTTTAAAGAAGTGCATTTTATTTTGGAAACTAGAATCAAACTGTTCATTTTGGAATGGAGGGGCTAGTAAATTGTTAGATGTGGTGTTATCTATCATGTTTTTCTTACGATGGTCTGAAATTGCCCATGGTAAGGAGATTTGTTGCTCTGGTGTCTTCTGTTGTSTCTCATGCATGAGTATCAGTGCAATAAGTGAACATGATGATCTTGCATTTCTATTACTGAAGAAATCAATGAAATTCACCAGAAAAAAGTTTGTAAACTTTGGCCTCTATTCTTCATGCTTTTGTTTAAGGTATTTAAAAATGCTAAGAAAGCTGTATTGGACTCATCTGTGAAGATGGGGCAAGAGGCAAAGGAGACAACTAGTACCAAAGCAGACACAAAAGCAGCGAAGAACAATGACAAGGTATGCTTTTCCCTTGACAACATTTTGAAACTACATTTGTTCCATGAAATTTCGCAGATTAAACATTAGGGTTCAGTAACAGTCGCAAGTTAGTGGTTTGAATGTCGGGGAAATGGAACCCTGCCAAAAATAGGGGGCAGTTAATTGAAGTAATGAATACCCTCGTTAACTTGATTTGGATTTTATTTACGTTTGGAAATAGCTAGTTCATGGTGATTATTCAAAATTCTCCATTTGGATATTCTTTTTACCTTGCAAAATAGGATCAATTAGAGAAGCAACCACAAAAGTTTGTCTAGGTTGATCCATACAGATATTGGAGGGAGGTTTAGTTCCTGTTGTTARAATTGCTTTGTTTGAATTATGTTAGGTGGTATGTGAATATAAGGGCYGACGCCAGTTTAGGATCATTTTCCAATGTTCCAAAGTCACGTGAAGATGTATCTCTAGTGAATATCAAGAGAGGAAGCTTGAAAAGATTACTTGAAAACAAACTAAATACCACTCACTATGGGAATGTCAAAGGAGTGTATGTTTTAGTTGTTAGAATGTAGATTGAACAGGATGTATATTTTTCTTCTTGTTGCTTATTGTGTTTTCTTTAGTTTTGTAACTAAAATGATCAAATCTAACTTATCTAGAAAKTTCAAGGCTTTGTMTGACCCTGTTTGTGAGAGCTAGCTACTGCCAATGGCTCTATGTTCGGAAAGCTGTACCACCTTGCAAAGTATTAATTTCTTTTGGAGTATTTTGGAATCCTTTGCCTTTTAATGTTCGAACGTGCTGCAGAGGTTTGATATTACTGTATAAGAATGATTTGGATGTTTAATTGCAGAAACATGTGATGGGCTGGGGTCATGATTTGTTTGTATTGTATCATAGAAGTCCTCACATGACACTTGTTAATTATCATCAAAATACACTTGTACAATAGAACTCCTTACTTGGAACTTGTATAACATCCTTTATTTGAACATAATTTCCGGTCACTGACTGCTGCTTTGTTCTTTAAACGTTAAGAAGCAGGCTGCAGAAGAAAATCAAGCTTCTGCAGACAAGAAAAAACCCAGTAAAGAAGGAGATGCCAAAGACAATATGAAGTCTGAGAAAGGAGGAGACGCCAAAGGTAATAAGAAGAAGACTGAGTCAGAAGGAGATGACAAAGATAATAAGAAAAAGCCCGAGAAAGAAGCAGATGCCAAAGATAATGAAGTTAGTGTTAGTTTACTCAAAATACAAGTTGGCCTTGTTTGTAAAGCATCAAAACATCCATCAGCTGACAGGTAAGTGGTCATTGTTCTCTGTGATGATCTCCAGAAGTTGTTGATGGCTTGAAACATTTTATTCCATTTTAAACCTGTGATGCAGTTTACTGGTTGAGGAAATAGATGTTGGAGAGGGTAAACATCGGCAAGTTGTCAGTGGTCTGGCCAAATATATGAGTCCTGAGCAAATGACGGTATRATTAATGTGTAACTAATATATACGAGTGATGGTGTGRTTTTGTGGTTTCCTGAGCTTCTTGATTTTCCTTCATTCCTTCTTTGCTATTTCTTCTGTGTATCTTGCAGAATCGCTATGTGCTKCTAGTATCAAATTTAAAGCCTGCAAAGTTGCGAGATGTTATGTCCGAAGGAATGGTAACTTGTCTCCACCTTTGGGTTGCCCTATTGACTTATTTGCGCAATCCTCTTCCCTTTCCCCTTCTTTCCAAACCCACCCCACCCCTCCTTGATTCCTTTGGGTTGAATTTTAATCAGATATTAATTAACCTCTAGTCCCCTAGCTTTCTTCTATGTATTCTTATTAGTAACAATTTTTTCTTTTAGGTACTATGTGCTTCTAATCAGGACCATACGATTGTGGAGCCGCTCATAGTGCCAGAAGGGGCAAAAATTGGGGAATGTGTTACATTTTGTGGGTATGTAATTGAACTGAAAGACATGAAGATTCTAAAGAACTATATAACCAACTTGACACTCTATATTCATTGGTTTATGACTGCTGTGCTTTGTCAATTGGCATAACTTGATACGTGGTTAAATGAGTTATAGTTAATCATTTTTTTTGGCTTCTCTCTGTTTTGGATGATGATTTACACCTGTACCCTTTTAGAACTCTTACTTCCATTTATCACGGAAAAGAAAATTTAATGCCGGCTATAGGGGGTCCTAACAAGTGAATTTTCTGTAGAGTACCACTATGAATCATATGGTTTTTCTGTTCCGCAATTTGTATCCTTGAATATTCTTCTCATACTTTTGCTGGATAGATAAGTAGTGTTACTGAAGCCGATTTSATGAATCCTTGTGACATTGGAATAATTAACTTGTTCTATTGTTTAGTTTATAAAAAACTTTGTTGATGATTGATATCGTTTTTAACATTCATACTACCTTTGAATGTTTTCATGCAGACATGAAGGGAAGCCTGAGGATGTTTTGAACCCGAAAAAGAAACAATTGGAGAAGATATCTCCGGTACGTACTTCCATATTAATATTGTAGCTGTGGTTAGTAGTTCACCTATCAGTGGCCAAACAAGAAAAATGACTTTGAGCTACTACTCTAATTTCATCAGTTTAATATTTATGAGTGTCTGAGCATGACCTTTACTTGGATGCAGCATCTTTTCACTGATGCCAGTGGCATAGCCACGTTCAAAGGGGTCCCTTTTATGACTTCTGCTGGACCATGCAAATCTTCTATACCCAATGCTAGCATCAAATAATGTGGACCGATCTCGATCACAATCACCAAATCCCTTATCTTGAGAATACTTCATCCTGCACATTGAGCCTTTTGTCTGTAGCTTCAGTTATATCACATCACTGACTAATAGATATTGTAAAAGCAAAAAACCAATTAGCTTATTCAGTGAATCATCTTTACAATTACATATTTCTTTCCTTCAATGAGAAAACTATTGCWTGGGTCATGCAAGGTGCTTATCATACAGGTTTAGTCAATGCTCTGAAAGACCAGTATGTATGGAGGCAACATTAAATCTTGACTTTTGAGCTATTCCTATTGTAATTATAACAGTGACCTACGGTGATTTGTCTTCCCAAAATGCCAGAAATAAATATGGGAGAGATGTGTCTTATCTATATACGTTTTCCAGTTTCAGTAACGCAACAAGACGCAACTATCAAGTTGCAATCCTTGGTGTAGTTTTGAAATGTTATTTCTCCTCACCTTCCGTACTAGAGAAGATCCTCAAAAAGAATAACAAAAGATTTGTTTCCCAGAAGAAGAAGTCCCATTATTTTCAAAAATATGATATTTTGCGTATCTCTCAAGAGCCTGTCGGCAGATTTTCATATCAGATCAGATCTTTCCTGATAGAAACCCCATTTCAATGTTGGTGGCCGAACTACAAAAYTATAACCGGATTATAGTACCTGCTGAGTACCATGATGGCCTAAGACCACCGGGATGGATAAAATAGACGGTTTATACTGGACATTTGGTTTTGTACCATTCAGCTTTTGAACAGACTATTAGGTGATTTTGACAAGAATCTAACCAACATTCGGACAAATCAAGAAAATGGATTTGGCTAAGAGGGAATGATGTGGAGGGAGAATCAGCCATGGAGCGATGAGCAGATACTGTTACTGATACCGATAGTAAAGAGATAATACCGGAGAGAGAAAGGGAAAGATAAAGAGGATTTGCAGATTTGGGTGGTCGTAGGAATGGACTGCATCGAATCCAGAGAAACTAAAACGATCACCAAGTATCTGTGACCACTCTCTTTGATTTTCCTCTAAGCTGTTCACGATTCTCCACCAAATCTTTGTTTCTTTTTTACCTTGTGGGAATTCATGATTCCTATCTCATCAAAACTTTGGCTCCCCCTTTAAATACTACCAACCAACCAGCCACATTCCCCCATCGCATTCGTTCCTGCATCAGTTCTTGATTCTTGGTCTTCTCTTCCTACCCCGTTTTAGTTTCATATAATGGATTCTTCTGCCTCAACGAAAGCAATGGAGGACAATGGGGAAGAGCTCCATGTCCTAGCTGTTGACGACAATGWCATTGATAGGAAAATGGTCGAGAAGTTGCTCACTAGGTCGTCTTGCAAAGGTAATTCTTCCTTCAGTTTATGTATTTAGATTTGTATCTTCATCAAACTCATTCCTCGTCAGAACGCATTCTGGRTGGTTTCAGTGACCACTGCAGAAAATGGMTTAAGGGCTTTGGAGTATTTGCGCCATCTCGGAAATGCTCAACCCCCTGCTTCCCATGAAGATGATGCCATGGCTGTGAGTCAATTACTTCATGTACGAATCCACTTTCTTTCTCAATGTTGTAGAAAGAGTCGAACAAATGGGGTTTATGATAAACTTTTCACTGCAGGGTTTGAAGGTGAATTTGATAATTACGGACTATTGTATGCCGGAAATGACTGGTTATGAGCTACTTAAGAAAATTAAGGTATATTCAAACTCAATCAACAAAATCTCTTGCTACATTTCATTCCTGTATGGTGATAATTTTTCAAGAAACATGGGTTGCAGGAATCATCAATTTTAAAGGACATACCAGTGGTGGTCATGTCTTCAGAGAACAACCCAACTCGAATTGATAAGTAATTTACCAAAACTTCATGGTTACTACTTTTGTTTACATTTCCAGTTCTTCTTGACAGCAGATAAAAATTTCAGGTGCTTGGAAGGAGGAGCCCAGATGTTCATGCTCAAGCCTCTCAAACACTCGGACGTGAAGAGATTGAGATGCCAATTCATGCAGTGCCGCAGCTGAACATCATATTTTTTTCGAAACTTTAGTGACCTCTTTGTAGAAATGACTGAATTAGAAAGTGTCTCATTCATATCTATGAGAATTTTTTAGACCTTCTGTTTGCAGAAGTCAAATTTCATTGAGCGCGAAGCATATAAACATGGACAAATGGAGCTGAAGCAATTTCAAGAATGTGGTAGAATAGAGAGAAAACAACATGAAGCTTTGGAACCATAGAATTCTTGGTCTATTCAACAATTGACATTCAGAATTGGCAGAAATTATAGCAATCACTTATACAAAAACTAGTAAAAAATTGAAAGAAAAAAGAGGTAATTTGGTCCTATGAATGTCTAAGTTCGATTCAGATCATCTGAAAGAAAGAAGGGTTCAATAAAAATGCCTGTGATGATGGTGATGTCTATGTTCATCCCATCCAAAGCACTGCAACACAGGATAACAAGCAACGAACATGCATCTTCTGACCATTCTGAATGCGGAGGAAACTAGCCTACATGGGCAGCAGCAACATGCCAAGAATGGATCATCATACGGGCTATCGCTTCCGTCAGGGTGGTGGTGGTGATGACCCATTTTATTCCCCTTCTAACCCTATTAACAAAAACCAGTTAACTCAAGAACTCAATTATCAAGATCAAGACCACAAAAGAATTCCACAGGAAATTGAGGATAAAAAAAGCTGTCGACTTGAATATACCTCTTTGACGGAAGCTCTCTTCCTCTAGAGAAAAAGGGCAGCCCTGGAGAGTGAAGAGGGATAGAAAACGGAGAAGAAAGAGAATATTCGAGTAGAGAGTGGACAACGTGCAGAAGATTTGAGGAAGACTGGTTATGCCAAACTGGTTTAAAGCGTGTGACATGCGTGTTGCATTGCTTCCGTTGGTGTCGCCCAAGTCCCAACCTTCCTGTGTTTCGTTGGCAATWTTATCCATCAAATTTTGGGGCATTTACCCCACCGTTTGTTAAGAGTCCCAACTAAGTTGGACCAACTCGTTTGAAACGATATTCCGTCTTTTCTTTCTTACAAATTAATTTCCAACCACTCACGAATCTGAGCTAAAAATGAGAAATTAAATATATATCGTAACTCTTAATATATAGAAGGAGAAAATGAGTTTGAGGATTTAGATATATACACGTTTTGATTTTGATATTAGGGAGCGTGACAGTTTTCGCTAGTAAGAAATAAGTGTTTAAAAACTAACGTAACAAAACTATAAATATGGCTATTTTTACACTTTCTTGTTCTCTTTTATCTATTACCATTTAGAATTAAGACAATTTATATTAATTAGGTATCGAGAAAGAGATGACGAAAGATACAATTTGAAAAGAATAAGGTTAATTTTATCATATGCAAAAATTAAGTAAATTCATGCGTATGAATTAAATTAGTAAGATATTTCAATTTATCTTATACATTTTTAATTGATTCTGTCCTTGATAATGCATTGCAATAGCAAACATAATATCTATCTAGTTTATAATTAAAAATTAATTATATAAACATATTAATAAATGAAAGACTTTGATTCGATCACGATCTCCTTTGATTGTCCACTCAAAATGTATACCAAAATAAATAGTATTCTAATTGTATTTGGCCCCAGATACTTCTAACTTGTAAGCTTAAACAAGAAGCCGTTTGGCAGTGGCAAATCAATTAGCATCAAATTGCCATGTTTGGTGAAGTTCGAAAGTCAAGCTTTACCTTCTTGTCAACATCCAAACAAACATTTCTTAATCGAAGTTTGACACGCACTTTGTAATATCCCCATAAGAACTAGTAGGTTATTATTTTTATCATTTAACACTTATTTCTCAATTCAAATCGAATCATAATACGATATTTAATTAATCGAATAATATATCTAAATTTATATAAAAATTAATAAATGTATATTATTAAGATAAAAAATAACATTTTTCATTTCAAATCCTAGCATTTAAGTCAATTTAAACGAGAGACTTATTTTGATCCGAATAATATATACTCATTAATTAGAGCATAAATTTGAATTGAAGAGCCATAAATTTAAAGTATCCAAACAAATAAAATATGATTATCAATTAAATTATCACAAATTAAGTCAAGGCTTTACAGATACGATTAAAATTAAATCAGCCAGAACAAGCCTAAATTAATCACGCCAAATGAAAAGAACAAGTGATCTAATTGAAAATACAAACTTATAAATATATTAGCCAATATTAACAAATATCTAAATTAAAATTAGACACAAAAATATCTTAAGAAAATTTTCTTCCCAACCTAAGTACTGCACAGTTARCGSTGTGCGAAAATCCACTGGGAGATGCATCAGTGGACAGGGAATTAAAAAAAAAAAAAAAKKAAAYYAA